>JAJTUV010004093.1:0-2500 GCA_021653895.1 Mastomys natalensis | reverse complement strand
ATTTAATGTGATTTCAGTAAAACTGCAGATAAATTGAATATTTGGATAAAAATGGTTAATAAAATTGAAGACACTGTTGAAAAAATCTAGTGATGAAAATTAGGATGAATATTAAAAATTTGATTAAAAAATTCAAAATGTGAAAAAAGTGTGATTAAAATAATGACAAATATACATGAAAAAGTTGGAAAAATTGAAAAGTTCAAAAAACTTTTGTATAAAAAAAGTTGACAATTTACAAGGATAATATTTCTAATGAAGTTGAAGGTGATTTAATGAAAATTTCTTTCAAAATTGAATTTGTACATGAAAAAAGTTTGATAAGCTTGAAGACATTGATGAAAAAACTAGTGATAAAAATTAAATAAATATAGAAAAATTTGATGACAAAAGAAAAAGCATATAAGGAAGATATGAATAAATAATGAAAAATATAAGAAAAAAATAGAAATAATTTAAAATAATTCCTAGAAATATTGTAGATTGAAATGGGAAAAATTTGTTTTGAAATTGAATGTTATTTTTGGAAAATTTCTGTAAAATTGAATATTGCACCGAAAGAAAACTGTTTCATAATTTGGTAGACATTGTTCACAAATCTTGAAAAAATTAAGAGAAATACAGAAAAATTTGAAAAAAATATAACATATGTGAGAATGATTTGACTAAAATGAAGGCAAACTGAAAAAATATAAAACATATTAAGATTGTATTTTAAATAATTCCTAGAAAAATTGAAGATTGACTTAAATAAAGTTTCTTGCAAAACTGAATGTGATTTCAGAATTATTACATATAAAATTGAATATATGCAGAGAATATGATGTTTGATAATTTTGAAGACATTGTTGAAAAAAACAAGTGATAAAAATTAAGATAAATATAGACAAATTTGATGAAAACTTTAAAACGACAAAGCAAATAAAGAAGGCTTGATTTATGTGATGAGAAACTCAAAAATGAGTAGAAAAAAAATTGAAACTATTTTTTAAAATAATTCCTAAATAAATTGAACATTGACATAGAAAATATTTTCTATGAAATTGAATGTGATTTCTGGAAATTTTCTGAAAAATTGAATATGTGCATGGAAAAATGTGTCTAATAATTTCCAAGCATTGTTGAAAAATTAGTGCTAAAAATAAAGATAATTATAGACAAAATAGAGAAATAAACATAATGCATATAAGGAAGTCTTGGATTAAAATGATAACAAACACACAAAAGTTCAGAAAATATTGAAACTGTTTTTTAAAAATCTTCCTTGAAGATTACCAAAGAAGACAATTCTTATGAAACTGAATAGATTTACAAAAAATTTCTGATAACTTGATTATGTACATGGAAAAAATTTTGGATAATTTTGAACCATTGTTGAAAAATACTAGTGTTAAAATTTATGATAAATACAGAAAAATTTAATGATAAATATAATGCATATAAGGAAAATTTAATTAAAATGATGACCAAAAATAAATAAATAAATAAATAATTACTTTTTTAAATAACTCCTAAAAAATTTTGAAGATTGACATGGAAAACATTCCTTTTGAAGTTGAATGTGATTTCAGAAAAAATTTCTTATAATTTAAATAGGTGTACTGAAAAAAGTGTTTGATAATCATAAATTCACTTCAGAGGAAAAAAATGTTAAAAATTCAGATATCTATACAAAAATTATAGTAATTTAACATATTAGAAAAATTTGAGTAAAGTGGTGACAAACACAGAAAAAAAATTAGGAAAAATTTAAATTTTTAAAAATAATTTTAAGTGAAATTGTAGATTTACATGGGAAAAATTTATTATGACATTGAACGTACTTTAAGGAAAATTTCTGATCAGATTAAATAGGTGCACTGAAAAAATGTATTTGATAATTTTAAATGCATTACTGAAAAATACTAATTCTAAAAATTCAGATAAACTATACAGAAATTAGATTAAAAATTATGACATATATATAGAAAGACTCAGTAAAATGATGACAAACAGAAATAAATTAGGAAAAATTTGAAACTCTTTTATATATAATTATAAGTGGTGAAATTGGAGAATGAAATTGAAAAAATTTCTTATGAAATTGAGTGTGTTTTAGGGAAAGTTTCTGAAAATAAATTATGTACATGGGAAAGACTGATAATTTTGAAAATACTGTATAAAAAGGTAGTGAAAACATTATGATAAATATAGAAAAAAATTGATGAAAAATATAATGCATATGAAAAAAGATATGATTAAAATGTTGACAAATATAGAAAAAAGTACACAGAAAAAGGGAAACTCTTTTTTAAATAATTCCTAGCATACTTAAAGGTTGACATGGAAAATATTTCTTAAGAAATTATATTTGATTTAAGTAAAATTAATGATGAAACTGAATATGTGCAGTTAACCATGTGCGATGATTTTGAAGATATTGTTGAAATTATAGTAATGAAAATGAAGATAAATATAGAAAAATTGATGAAAACTATAATGAATATAAGAAATTGATTAA
>JAJTUV010004092.1:0-26861 GCA_021653895.1 Mastomys natalensis | reverse complement strand
AGAGGCACTGGGATCCATCTGGCCTGGGCAATCTTCATGGAAGTTTAAATAGGTCTACCCAGCCCAGGAACCTCTGCACTCCTTGACCTTACACACCTGGGCCACACAGGTCTGTAGAGTCAGTGGAGACTTTTATTCTCTCCTGTCTGTCTGGAAAGGGTATCCATGAGGAAGGCTAAGAGGAAGTGTGCAGGAAAGCTGGGGCTAAGATGGGCTCTCAGCTTTCCTTCCTGTCAACTTCATTGATCACTTTAAGGGATTTAAAAATAAAAAGGAAAGATAAGGTCTTATATGTAGTCCCATCCTGAGATCCACCTGCCTCCACCTCCTAAGGATTATTAACTTGAGAAATCTCATTAGCCTCATAGATTATTTTTTATGTGGTTTGGATTTGTTTGATGGAAACAGGATATCACTATGCAGACTAAGCTGCCTTGAACTCATACATACATACATACATATATACATACATATATAACACACACAAACACACACACACACAAACACATACACACACATATCACAAACACATACACACACACAAACAGACACACACATACACACACATGCCATATTCCTGCTTCTGTTCCCCAGGGCTGGGATAAAGGTGTGCACCACCATATCCAGTCTGTGTGTCAGGCATTTGCATTCATCTGTGAATATCCATGCTTTCCTGGTGCTCACAGGAGGCAGAAAAAGGAGTCAGATTCCTGTGAACTGAGCCACAGATGGTTTGAGCTTCTAAGTGGATGCTGGGAACCAAACATAGACCCTCCAAAAGAGCAGCAAGGACTTATGTATTCCACACTGCTGGATATACAGGACTCCTACAAAGATGGAGTGACAACATGGCCAATTGGTTTGGGGACTAGAAAACAGCCACAACCAGCTAAATAGATCTCAACTCTTTTATTTATTTTTTTATGGGGAGAGAGACAAGGCCTCACGTTCTCAGGCTAACATTATATTCACTATTTAGCTGAGGCTGGACTTGAATTCCTAATCCTCTGCCTCCACTTCCTCAGTGCTGAGATAACGAGTTTGTGCCACCATATCTGACTCTTTTGGTTTTTTAGACAGAAACTGACCAGAAGCTCCAAACCTCAAGGGAGCCCCTGCCTCAGCCTCTGGAAAGCTTGGATCACAAGTGTGTTTGACCCCACACTCAGCTAAGAAACAAAGTATCTCATTGCTCTTTGTTTTGTTGTGGTAGCAACTCTTGCTCTGCTGGCCCAGGCTGTGTGCACCACGATTTGAGGCTTCCTGCTTTACAGTTCTTAGGAGCTCATGACCAGCCAAGGGTGGGCTCTGGACATGCTGTATCTACCAAGGCATCTGTTACCCATCCCCCTCTCAAAACAACAGGTGGAGGCTGAGGGAGTGATACCCCTACTGGAAGATGGATGCAGTCAAGCCTGTGTGACTCTGAGGTGACACTTACTGGAAACATCAGCCATTTCTGAAATGACAGGCTTTATAGCCCCAGGTTTTGCATAGGGGACTGTGCCCAAGGGAGTAAAGGTAGTTTCTGTCTCTTCTTCCATGTGTATTATGACATTGAATATTCTTTCTATCACTCTCTATCTTCAAACAAGACCTCCCACTAAACCTAGATCTAGATTAATGGCTGCCAAGCCCCAGCCATCCTCCTGTGTCTCTCATTCTTAGCACTGGGTTTTCATGTGTGTTCTATGATTCCAACTCAAGTCCTCATTTTTGTAAAGCCAGTGTCCTTACCCTTAATGCCACCACCCTCGATCTGGCTTTACAATTTTGAGACATTGCCTTTAATTAACACCAGAGCTTGCTTATTTTGGCCAGACTGCCTGTCCTGGAGCCTGTCTCTGCCTCCCAGGGCCGACTACAGGGCTGTGTTCTTGCTCTGGCTTTCCCATTGGTGCTGGGGATTGGAACACAGGTCCTCACACTCACTCCGCAAGCACTTTATCAACTAAGCAGTTTCCCTAGCCTCCCTGTGGATCCTACAATGAAACCCAGACTAGTCTAGAACTCCTAAACCCCGGTAGTCCTTCTGACTCAGCCCCCCAATACTGGCATTATCTGTGTTCCATGCATGCCCAGAAACTTAATCTTGGTTTTGGTGTTGTTTGTTTCTCACCATAGCCCAGACTGGCCTAGAACTCTGGGGAGTTACACAAGGAAGACTCAAGATCTCCACCAGGGACACCAGGGCCTTCTCCAGTGCCATGTGGACTTTCGTCGAGTCCCCAGACCTGACAGCCTGAATCAACTGGGGTAAGTTTTCTGTGAGCCCATACACCAGGGCCCTGCAGCAAAAATCACAGCAGAACAGTTTTTCCTGAGTGTTGTGAAGTGACCACACATGGAGGCTGAGACAGAAATTTTGAGTTCTGAGCTAGCCTGGACTATTTAGCAAAACCATGTCTCAGAACATCCTCCCTCTAGGTCACAAAATAAAGAAATGGGGAGCCCCGAGTCACACAAAATGTGTGACCCGACATGTGGAATTGTCCAGAATAGAGAACTCTACAATGTCATAAAGCAAAGAGGGGAAAGGGAGCAGGAGCAACTGCTGCCTTTATGTCCATGGAATGTTCTGGAATTGGAGCCCAGTAATGCTTATATAGAATAGTCATTTTTGTACAAATTTCAGTAAATTAAAAAAAGATAAGGCCTAGGTGCATACTTTTAAGTCCAGTGCTCTGGAGGCAAAGGAAGGAGGACCTCTGAGTTTGGGCCAAGCCTGATCTAAAAGCAATTTCCAAAACCTTTGGAGCTTCATACAGATACTGTCTCACCAACACAATTTTTAAAAGACACTGAATGGGATGTCTCACCTGGCAAAGACAACTTCTGTGAAGCTTGAGTCTTCAGTTCCATCTGCAGGAATCTCATGGTAGACTGAGGGAACCTGAGGTTGTCCCTTGTCTCCACTCACACTGATTGCTGTACCCCACACACATACAAACACACAGTAGTGGGCAAGCAGGCTCCGTATCTCTATGCACTGCCAAGACCACATCCTAATGGTCCTTCTCATTTAAGTGTCTGATGTACTCTGGGATGTCCTCCGGCCTCCCCTGTGAAGCTGAGGCTGACCTGGCAATCCAGCTTCCTCCTGCCTCAGCCTCTGAGGTGAAGGTATGTGGAGGAGCATGGATCTCCACATTGCATGGCCTTTATTGACCATGTAGTACTGCTGGCTGGTGCCCAGCAGGGTCTCTTTTTGTTAAGTGACCTTCCATCTTTCTCTAAGCCATCTTGTCCTCTCTGTATCCCTCTCTGTCTTCCTATCCTCTTCCTCCTCCTACTACTCCTCTCATTCCTTCTCTCACTCCCTCTCTCTGTCCCTTTTTCTCTTTCTCTTTCTGTCTGTCTGTCTGTCTGTCTCTCTTTCTGTGTGTGTGTATTCTGCTCTTCTCTAGGGAACTTTTTTGCTATTCTAAAAACCCTCTGGAAATGATAGCTCTTTCTGCTAGGAAAAAATTCTAGAAGCTATCTGGATAGCTCATGAATTTTTTTGACCAAAGTCAGAGATACTGCTATAAAAATTTCTTGGATCTTCCAACTAAGTCAGAAATCCTGTTAGAAAAAACATTCTGGAAGTAATTCTTGGGTTTTCCAAAAAATCAATAGGCCAGAAAACCTTTCAGAAGGTCTGTGTTTGTGCTACAGTCAGCCTTCTTTGGATAGCTGCTAGAAAGCATTCCATTTTAATTAAATATTTTATTTTTTTACATCCCAAATATTTCCTCCTCCTCCTCAGAGTTCTTCACCCCATTGCCCCTCCCCTTTACCTCTGAGATGGTACCCTCATACCATCATCCTTGCTAAAGTGGGATATCATCCTTCTCTGGAGCATCAAGTCTCTACAAGCTTAGGCACATCTTCTGCTACTGGGGCCAGAAGGGCAGTCAGTCTTCTGAAATATATGTGCCAGCCCATGTATGCTATTTGGTTGGTGGCTTAGACCCTGGAAGCTCTCAGGGGTCCAAGTTAGTTGACAATGTTGGTCTTCCTATGTGTTTGGCTTCCCCTTTAGATCCTTCAACATTTGCCGTAACTCTTCCACAGGGCTCCCAGACCTCAGTCCAGTAGTTGCCAATGAGTATCTGGATCTCTCTCAGTCAGCTACTGGTAGAGCCTCTCAGATGACAATATGGGATCAACATCGACAATCTTTTTCCGCACTGCTCTTTACTCTCTGAATCTTCCCTGGACTTTTGGGGAAACCCTGGCCCTCACATGGTATGTTTAGCACTGCTGTAGTAACTGAGCCTGGGCCTGGATCTTTGTTGCTGGTGAAGGTTCGCAGACCCCCAAAGGAGGAAATGCCAGTTTTCTTCTCATTCCTCTTTCCCAGTGGGTGAAAGCCCTGCAAAGACTCTAGCATGTGCATGCCAAGGTTGGTTCGAGGCTTCTTGAAGCTGTTTTGACTCAGCTCAGGTGGACTCCTCTTCCTCTTGGTCTTGGGGATGGTGGGCTTGTCTTCTCCTTTGACTCTGTTCGTTGACTGCTTAAGCTCCTCTGTTTTCTTAGAGTGGTTCTCTGGTTTACTTGGTCTTTCCTGCCCTGTCTTCTAACTCTTCTGTTCTTGCTGTGGGCCACTTTGGGAGCTTTGCCCTTCTGGTCCTTTTCCATGTTTTCAATAGCCGTGTCACTGGCTAATTCATGCATTAATTTCGTATAGAATATAATAAAACCTAAATCATCACAGTTAAGAGATATCAATAAAATAACCAACTTAACATTCTATAGGCAATTTTACTAACCATTCACATACATATGGGTATGTTTTTTTCTATCCATCTATATCTACTTAGTATTCTATAATCCTGCACATGTACCTATGTATATACATATTTACAAATGTTTTTCTGTCCTTTTCTACATCTGTATCAGTGAATATATCTCTTCAATCAATGTCGAAAAGCACTTAGGTAGAGTGATCTGGCCAGCTCTTACATTGCATAGCCATAATATTGAGAAAATTCCATATCCTTCTCCCTCTGAAGGAAAATTTGCAGTTTCCCATGAGAGGTGTTCTTGACAGCATTCTCACGTTCCTGTTGAGCCCGCCTCTTCATGGCCTCCCTCTCTGGCCTCTGCTCTTTTGTGATGGGCTGTGAGACTACTGGTCCCAAAATGTCGACTTTCCTCCAAGGAATTGGTTGGCGGCTGAAGTCTTGCAGCAGATACTGAGTTTCAGGTTTGGGAGGTGATGGCACCTTGTTCCTGGCAGCAGAAACATGCTCTCTCTGGAATGAAATGTGAGACAATTCTCGGTAGGGTGCAGGCCTCGAGGTGGCCAACTGGGGTGCAGCACTAGGCTGGATGGTGTTGGCTACATTAGGTTGTGTGGCACTGGAGGAAACTGGAGGAGCTGGCTTGGCAGAGGCCATCAAAGATGGGCTGACAGGAGCTGGTTGGGCTGGCCTGAGTGTGGTAGATTGAGTAGACTTTGAGTGAGGCTGCACAGAGTAAGCTGCAGTGGGCCTTTGTAAAGCCAGAGAAAGAGGCTTTCTAGAAACAGGTCTGGCTTGAGGCTTGTCCAGGGTTGGAAAAGCCAGAGGTACTAGCCTGACCTTCCCAGCTGGGCGCAGCTCATCCTTGGATGAAGATAGACAGTATTTGTTGGCACTGCTTTCTACTCTCTGAATCTTCCCTGGACTTTTGGGGAAACCCTGGCCCTCACATGGTATGTTTAGCACTGCTGTAGTAACTGAGCCTGGGCCTGGATCTTTGTTGCTGGTGAAGGTTCGCAGACCCCCAAAGGAGGAAATGCCAGTTTCTTCTCATTCCTCTTTCCCAGTGGGTGAAAGACTTGCACGGACTCTAGCATGTGCATGCCAAGTTTGGTTCGAGGCTTCTTGAAGCTGTTTTGACTCAGCTCAGGTGGATTCCTCTTCCTCTTGGTCTTGGGGATGGTGGGCTTGTCTTCTCCTTTGACTCTGTTCCTTGACTGCTTAAGCTCCTCTGTTTTCTTAGAGTTGTTCTCTGCTCCACTTGGTCTTTCCTGCCCCTGTTTTCTAAGTCTTCTGTTCTTGCTGGGGGCCACTTTGGGAGCTTTGCCCTTCTGGTTCTTTGACATGTTTTCAATAGCCCTGTCACTGGCCCCAGCCACACACACAGCCCCCTCTCCCTCCACCAGGTCTTGGTGTTGAATTTTGGCCTGAGGAGCTTCCTCCAGCAGCTCAGAGGATTTATGTTTATTCTTCCTCACCTGGTCAGGAGGGCCACTGATGATGCTCCAGTTTTCACAGGCCTGATCTTGGTCTGTGTCTGTGAGGGTGTTGAGGAGTTGGGGAAGTTGAATATCTGCCTCAAGTGTAGTGATGTCTTTGAAGTCGAAGCTGGTTCCAATCTCATTCTGTAGACCCTCAAGCTCTTTCAGACACATGTTGTTGTCTCCCAAGTGCATTTTATCAGAAGCAGGCTTCTGCCTTAGGCTCTCAGTATCAGTGCAGTGCAGAAGCTGTGGCAAGTCAGGGTGTGCTAAAGTCACGATTGGTGTGTCTTGGTTTTCTTTTGTGTCCTCAGAGGCATCCAGAGTCTTTAAAAACTCATCCTTGATCTCTTTCATTGTTTTGTTCTCTGTTTCATCCAGGCTTGGAGCTGGAGGCAAGGCTAGAAATTCTGAAGGACTGTGGATAGGGGCTGTTAATGCCCTGTCCCTTTTGACAGCAGGTAGTCTCATCTGGGAAACCTGGGCACAGTTGTTGCAGAGTTCTGGACTCTGCAGGTGACAGTGTGTGTGACCTGAAGGTGGCAATCCCAGGTATGTCTCCATTTGAACCACTGGAAAAGAGTGAAGGGAGAAGTCAGTGCCTGGGGTAAATAAGATGCTCCCCATCCCCACCCCCATGTCATAGGATCACAGCATTTGTCCCCTGCAGCAGTGGGAGGGCATTCTTAGAAGCTCATGTTGAAGAGCTTGGATGGTACCTCTGTTGGCAGACAGGTGGTGACTGCTCTGTTTCTGCCGAACATTGCATGTCATGTTTTCTCAGATTTTTTTTTTCCTTCCTGTGATTGTGGTTTGTAGAGGAAAACCTATAGTGGGTTTAAACAACCAGGGTTTTTTCTCCTGCTCCATGTTTCACAGTCTTATAAGTAGAATGGTAAATATTATGAGAGTTTGAAATTGTTGGACTTGGGTGTGACTCAGTTGTAGAGAACATGGCTAGATGATTTTATGTACTTGGACATGGGTTACCTCTGAAGTACCACAGGAAAAGAAAAAAAAGAGCATCTTTAGCCAACTTAAAAATGGTACGTTGACTATATCACACTCTCTTTACAATTTTAAGTGTAAGAAAATTCCGGGAAAGTTGCTGGGAATCTGGGAGGAATTCTTCCTCCCGGACAGATTCTGAGCTACATTGTTCTGGAGGATTTAAACTCATGGAAAATACCACATTACCAAAACCAAAAAATAAAAATAAGAAAAAAAAATCCTCAGTGTGTTCAAGACAGAAGATCAATAGTTCAGGAAGGAGTCTATTGCAGTATATTGGTGGATGGGACTGGTTATCTTTGGTAGTTAGTTACATGTGTGACTGTGGAGTGCTCCATGGATATCACTTAATGCAGGATGGCTGTCACTCACTGTGCCCTTGCATTCTCTCTTTAGATAGAGTCTGAAGGTGGAGGTGGAAAGCCAGAGCTGGACTTAACCTGTCAGGATACTCATTCTCCCTCTGTGTGGAGTGTACACTATAAAAGGTGGAGGTCAGTCTACTCAGAGTGCTGATCCCACTCCTTCCCTCCTAGATCTGTACTCACCGGGAAGACTGTTGTCTGGCATGGATTGAGCAGATGTGGAACAGGAGAAGGCAGAGGTAAAGAGTGGTATCTGGACATTCCTTGGCTGAATCTCCTTTAGCACCATGACCATCTCTGGTTGGAGCACAGAGGTCTGACTCTCAGGGTAGGACACAGAGCAATGTGCTGGCAAACAGTGCCCAAATTCTCCAGCTATCAGGGGGCCCCAGGCTGTTGTGCTCATAGAAACAGACCTGGCTGTTCTCCTGGTAGGAAGGTGCCAGGCTGTATCCTTGATTTGGCATCTGCGGTGGTGGTGTGACCTGGACAAAGCTGGCAGACAGTGCTGGATACAAAGGAACTATGGCATTGGAATCTAAAATTTTATCACACTGGTTTGTCATAGCCAGGGAGGAGAGTGTAGTGTCCTGGTCAATGATTTCACATTGAATCCCTGGAGTGCATCTTTGCTCCCATCCATGCTTCCAGTGAAATCCCACTTGAGAGCACCTGGATAGGAGGGAGCTGAGGTGGAGATTGGCCCTGCTCAGTCATCACTGACATTATGGTTGTGCCAACATGTGGGTTAAGGTAGGCATTACCCATGAGTGGCTGGAAAGAAGTGCTGGATGCTGATGGCAGAAGCCATGCTGAACTCACATCTGGGGTGGAGACCCTGGAGATGTTGCTCACCCTTCCTGAGTGTGTTGAGTTGCTCAGCACAGGCAGAGAAGGCTGCAGAGCCTTTTCTTCCCCATAGAAGGTGAACTTTGGAAATTTTCTGTAGGGAGGAAGAAGACAGTGGGAAAATGGTGAGGTTGATGCTTTTTGCTTCCTGTGGGAGCAGTGCTGTCTCCAGTTTGTAATGGCTGGAATCTTCTAAGACTGAAGTTCCCTCCAACATCTCTATTGCAAGTGCTCAGTTGATTCTTGGCACAAATCATAAGGACACTCATTTGATGAGCTGCCTGAATCTCCTCTATGGGCATGGAATTCCTGGTTGAACTGGTTCAGCCTTTGCTCCAACCTAGACACATTCCTTCTTTGCCCTTCTTTGTCATGTCTCTAATACCTGCTGTGACACTGCTTCAAAACTTTTTGCTAGAGTCCAAATGTTTAGAGATAGGATTGCCTTACTTTCTCAAGTTTCTGCCTTTTCCCTGTCCTTCGAATATCTATGTAAAGGGACGTGCTCTCTTTACATAGAATAGGCTGGGCTTGAAATCACAGAAACCAACTTGCCTCTGGATCTAAAGTGCTGTTTCATAGGTGAGTCCCAGGATGACCAAACTTGTCTATACTCTGTGGTTGTTTTTGTTTTCAAAAATTTCAATTCAGGGATTTTGTATATGAATATTGTATTTACTTCATTTATTTTGCTAACTACTCCTTTGTCCCTACTACTCTTTCTATAACTGATGATCTTATTTAAGGATAACTCTTAAACACCTATGTGTTTATGACTTTATGTATACAACCCACTGGTAACATTTCAAGATGTGTACATTGGTTTAGGGCTGACCCATTGATATTTGCTAACATATTGGAAGGTTGAACCCTGAATAATATTTACTCTTCCTGTGTTCCTGTTAATTGTCTGTGACTGTTGAAGATGGCAAGCCTTGTGAGCATTTGTCACCTGTGTCAGTTAGTGTTGAACAGAGAACCACTGACTATGGAATTCCCAACCCCAACGGATAATACCCAACACAACCAGTGCATACAAGAATCAGAGAACCCTCTACCAGATATGATAGATTGTAAGAGTGTACGATGAGAGTGGGATAATAATTTCTGTATATGAAAGTGAACTTGTACCCCGAGGAGTCCTAATATGTTTGCCTAAACAAAGCTTGGTAAAGGACAATGGCCTGAGCCCTTTGATTTAAAATGTGTGGTCCTCTGCAACATTCTGTCCCAAACTATCTTTGTGTTCCTTAAAGATCACCTCTTCAGGTTTGACTCCTTTTATTTCTCTGTTTTCTAGCCTTTCACCTTTATAGTTTAGATGTTTTTTTTATTCCCTAGTTCTTGTGGGTCAGTTTTTCATGTAACAGCCTCAATAATCCTTTCTCTATACGAACTACCTTCTCAGAGTCCAGTCCCCTATTAGTCTCTTGCATGTTCACTTGCCTTTTAAGATTCAACAGCACAGAGCCCAGACCATAGTAGCAGTGTAATCTCCCTGACGTGGATAAAGAATCAGTTGAGAGTAAACCGAGGGTCCAAAGCCATATTCTTAGGAAAAAAAGCTAAATATAACTTTCAACATGAGATATCTATAGCTGTGTCATCCTTAGTATTCTAAAGATATAAACACATACTAAAAATAAGGAAAGATGTGATCAAAAAAATGTTTGAAAGTTTCTTTCCTTACCTGACATGGTTGGGGGGGCTTTGAAGGGGGAGTAAGAATACTCCCGCCTACAATTGAGCCAGATAAATGTTAGTCTTTGTCCAATCCACTGACCAAACTAGCGAGTGTGTCCAGTATCAGACAGAGCCCACTGGTCACTGGTCACAGGTTACCTGTAGTGATCCAAATTTGTTTACAGGTAGCACCATGGAAACCGCAGGATTCTACCAAGTGCTGGTAGGCTAGGATGGAGAATGATGTCATAAATCAGTCAGTAGCCAATGGGAAGGACAGATTCTGAGCTGCAAGACAGGATTGAGAGAAACAGCAGCCCTGAAGGCTGAGGAATGTGCTGGTGAAAGGATGTAATCTTCAGATGGTTGTGGCTTTTGCCTTGCCTTTTAGCTGAGGAGATCAAGACAAAGTGTCTCTTATCAGGTTCATAAACTGTTATTAATAATGTGAATATGATGTTTCACATTCCAACAGAAATGTAACCTATCAGCACACACTGTTCACAGGGACAGTAGCCTTGGGCAGGAAGGAGAGGGTCACCTAGGTTGAGGCAACTAAGTTGAGAAACCATTTTGAGTTGTGAGCTGTCTGCATCTGACTATGAACAAAGGAAAAGATCAAAGGACTCGTTTTGACTGTGGTGAAGGGCATGGCTGAGTGCACGAAGCAACCTTGTAGGAGATTGTCAATCCCAAGACTGTTCTTTTTGGGTTTCTTGTCCAGGAGTCCTTTTTTTCTTTATTTCGTTGTTCTGGCCAGATTAGACTCAGATCCCTGTTCTCTCTTTTGCAATCCTGCTTTGTAGGCTTTGATCCTTGGACCGACTTGGTCCTGCATCTTTACACTAAAGGGTGAACTTCCAGAAACAGGGTAAACTTCCAGAAACAGTGGTCTTGATTTTATCTGACAGATGCATGTAAAGTAGGTTCCGCGCTTATCAGCAAACAACAGAAGGACTGAGGTTGAGGCTGTCTGCATGTGTTCCTTCTTTCAGCATTTGTTGCTGCTCCCCTGCCCACACTCTGCTTCCTCTGCATAGTTTCTCTACTCTTCTTTCATTTTCCAGAGATAGGATTTTCTCTGTAACTCCTGTTGTTTTGGAACTCACTGTGTATATCTCCCTCTGGCCTCTCACACTCATGGACCTTCCTTTGATCCATCTTTAATTGTTTGTAGAATCATGGTTGTGAGCTACCTAGTCTGGGTTCCTTCTCTCTTTGTCCTCAAAAGAAAGGAGAGTAGCAGTTACAGAAGCTTCTTCCTCCTTGCAACAGACTCTGTAGAATCTTGAGCTTCTAGCATTCTCTGCCATGCTTGGATCTGAGTCCTGACTAAAGCAGAGACAGTAGAAGAGGTAGACAACAGAAGAAGGTGTATGTACAGGGAGCTGGGTTAAATGAAAAAAAAATATGGTATTTTGGCTTATTTGTGAATAAAGAACCAACTTTTTCATCATCTCAGTATATCTTCACACACACAGAATGCACCTGGCCTTTTGTTGACACATAGATAACTCTTGTGTCTTTCTGCATTTTGTCCTGTGTTGTATCTCCCAGTTTTGTTATATTTGCATTCTTACACATTCATACATTTAATTTGAGCAGCATAATGTGTTGAAGATGTTTTTGTCCCCAGTGTATGTTTCTGGCTTTTGATCAAAGTCACATACCCTATATGTGTGCAAATTTGTGTCTGGATCTTAATTCAATTCTCTTGATCAATGTATCTATTTTATGCCAATATCATTCAGGTTTCATTACTATAGCTCTATAGTACCAACTAAAATAGAATACTGTGAGACTTCCTGAATGTCTTTTATTATGAAGGATTGTCTATTTTATCCAATAGGTTTGTGTGTATGTGTGTGTGTGTGTGCGCGCATGCACGCTCATATAAAGTTGAGAATTGTCATTTCAAGGTCTGTAACAAATTTTGCTGAAGATTGCCATAAATCTAGGATGGCCCAAATTCCTATGCTGATGTTTATGTTCTATGATTATGGAGACTTTTCTATCCCATGGTATCTTCTTCACACTCTTGAAACTTTTATCATACAAGTCTTTTACTTGCTTGGCTGGTGTTACCCTGAGGTATTTCTTAATATACAATGTTACTGTGATAGGTGCTTCCCTATTTTATCTCTGTCCGTTTATCATTGGTGGAGATGTTAGTCTCATTTATAGATATTATCAAGTGGTGTGCAGAATATGATAGC
This sequence comes from Mastomys natalensis, assembly GCA_021653895.1. NCBI lineage: Eukaryota > Metazoa > Chordata > Mammalia > Rodentia > Muridae > Mastomys > Mastomys natalensis. The sequence goes on along the minus strand of JAJTUV010004092.1, from coordinate 14,529 downwards.
TTAACTCCTTTCTTTTTTTGTTGCAAACCCTTGATGTCCTTCAGTTGTCTTTTTGTTCAAGCTAAATTTCAATTTCTATATTGAATAGGTATGAAGAGAGTAGGGAAATTATATTGTTCCAGATGTTATTGAAGGCACTTTGTATTTCTCTCCATTTACCTGGATATTAGCAACAGACTTGCTATAACTTGCCTTTGTTATGTTGAGTTATATCCTTCATAACCCTAGTTTCTCTAGGAAAGATTTTTTTTTTTTAATTGTAAAAGGTGTTGTATTTTGTTAAAGGCCTTTTTTGCATCTTATGAAATGTTCCTGTGGTTAAATTTTCTTGAAATTTGTTTATATTGTGGATTACATTTCCTGCTTTTCATGTATTGAATCGTCTCTGCATCTCTAAAATGAAGCCTTCTCAATGGTGGTGGATGTTGTTTTATGTAGGTATTTATTCAATTTATATGTGTTTTCTTTTATATTTCAGCATCTGTTTCCCTATAAAAGTTAGTCTGTAATTTCCTCTCTTTGTCGAGTATTCTGGTGTTTGGGTATCTAGGTAACTTTAACCTCATATACTGAATTGGGCAATATTCCTTTTGCTTCTGCAATAAATTGAGTATTGGCATTAACTCTTCCTTAACAATCTGGTAGAACTCTTTGCTAAAAGCCTCTGTCCCTGAGCTTTCATTTTGGTGAGTAGTCTTTTAATGACAGAGTCTCTTACACTAGGAGTTATAGGTTTATTTTCTTTGTTTATCTCCTCTAGATTTGACATATTCAAGTGGAATCTGTCCTGAAAATTATCCATTTCTCTAACATTTTCCAATTTGGTGAAGTAAAAGTTTTAAAGGATGTCCTTATAATACTCTGGATTTCCAAGGGGTCATTGTGTGTCCACATTTTTGTTTCTGATTTTGTGCATTTGGATATTTTCTCCTTGTTTTTAGTTAGTTTGCATAAGAGCTTTTCTCTCTTATTGATTTCCTCAGAAAACCAACTAGTTGCTTCATTTATACTTGTTATCTTTCATTGGCTGTTTATCATTGATTTCAGCCCTAACATGATTAGTTATTACAAAATATCCCATTTTAGTATTATTATTTCTATTTGTTCTAGTGCTTTCTGAAGGGGGAATTTCTGGTTTCATTGCAAACTCAGTTGTGTCATGTGATGTTTTCCTGGAAATTGTCTTATGAGAGAATGTTTTGCTGAAGCAGACACATGAAAGAATGTTTTGATAACAACTGAAACATTGTGTTTCTCTGGAAGTTGCCTGGTGAAATGGAATATTTTGTTTTGCTGCAGTGGATGCCTCAGAGGTGCAATGATGGTTGCAAAAATTAAGAGTATAGCCCAACAGACACTGGATGAAGCTCTTGCATTGGTTCACATTGAAACTCCTTGCTAGTTATCACTGGGCTTTGATAACCCTGGTCTTCACTGACAACACTCTTGCATTGGTTCACCATGCTTTCTTTGCTGATTTTCACTTGTGACTTCGTGGAGAGAAATGCACCAAAGAACTTTTGGTGGTATTTTGGCTGCTCCATGCTTCTTATGTGGACTCAGGCCGATGGGCTACTCCTGGCTGCGCCACTGATTAATCTGTCCTGAATATGTGTTTAATAAACCAAACATATCTGTCTGAGAGCAGAGCCTGAGTGGTTTGTGAGGCTAACGCTGAACCTCAGCATTTGGTGTGTTGTCCAGGAAAGCACTAGACCATCTACTACCCTCAGTCAGTATCAGTGGGCCAACCAAGCCAGCTGTCCATTCTGAACCTAGATAAGTGATTTTTGGGGTGGGGGGGATTGACTTTTTCTTGTGGTCTAGACCTTCTGATGGCTCAAAGAAGAGAAACTGAAAGCAACATTGCTCTTCAGGCCATCAGACAAGGGATTCTCCATTTGACAAGAGGGCACAGATCTCTATCAACATTTTGGACTTGGGAGGAACTGCCAACCAGGACCTTTTCTTTAATTCCCATTTCTGCCACAACTTCTGTCTTGCTTTCCCAGTGTTTCTTAGCCCTGTTATTCTTTACCTCATTTTTCACCCCATTCTTCATCCTGCTCTTCTTCTCCATTCCCCATTATGGGCCAGTCTTCCTCTGGTCCTGATATGCATTTTGAAGCTTTTGTGGGCCATTTAAAAAATTTCTAAAAGGCCACTGATGTTTTAGGTACACAAGTTTTTCCTGGGAGGCTCCATACTCTCTCTGAGCTCAAAAGGCCCTCTCTTGAACTGGCTATATTTTCCCGAGGACATTTTTTTCACTCTGCTCTTCTATTTCCCATAGAAGCTCTAGTTCACCACCACACTGGCATATCCCGATCAGGTCACCGATGTTATGGCCTAGCATTTTCTTCTCTTTGGCCCTCCTAAATATTTGAAGGGTCATGTTCCTTCTCCCCCCTCCTTACCTGCAGAGGAGAAGAAGGCATCTGCCATTTCTGGGAATTTTCAGGTCCAGATCTGACAGACAATGGCGACTATCTACACTGTTAAGGAGGCTGTCCAAGACTACATCAATTGAGGTTCTGCTATCCTAATCCCATAGGGTGACAATGATTCCCTATTACCTCCCTACTGAGTGCTGTAAGGAACTTCACACCTCCACCAGGCCACTCCTGTTCCCTCAGCTCTCCCTTCCTTTGTCCACATGACTAGCCCCTTCCTTAAGGGTCAGGCACTTCCTTCCATCCTTCCGTGGGAACACCTTCTCTGCACATCATAGCACCTCACTCTGCTGCAGATGAGACAGACAATTTTCATGGTCTACACATATCCTCTCCCACCTGTGATATTTATACCTTAAAGGCAGGATTAAAAAAATATCCCACTTGTTCTGAGAAACCTCAGGTTTGATTTCTCTTCTTGAGCCTATCTTTCTCACCTACCATCCTCTTGGGAAGACATCTAACAATTTCTTCAGATTCTTTTTAGTTCAGAGGAACCAGATCACAGTGGGTGGGAGGCCCACAAGTTGGTCCCAGGAAAGGACAGCTGACGTTCCAAGAGTTGAGCAGATATTGAAGCTGCCTTCCCCAACACCGTTCCTGACTGAGGTACCAATTCAGCTGAAGAAAAGCACTTCATAAGATAACTTTCGTGAGATTCTTATGAGACTTCTACAGTGGCAGCCAGGCACCCTACAAATGTATCTAAAGTGAGTGAAATAGTACAGATCCTCCAGCCACTTTCCTGGAGTGGCTCCTGGATGCCTACACAACTTATACACTGATCACCCAGATGTGCCATAGAATCAAAAGCTTATCAATCTGTACATTGTGGATCATCATTTTCAGATATCCACAAGAAGATCCAGAAGATTGAATGATTTGAAGGTAAGAATTTGTCAGAAATCATGGAGATTGCTGAAAAGACTTCAATAATTGGGAATGTCCAGTGGACAAATAAGCTAAGAAATTGGCAAAAAATTTTGGCAGCCCAGAGACAACAGGGTAAATTTTGAAGGGGGTGATTCTCAGTTGATTTTCTGTTGCATATTGGGGCTCAGAACCTTGTCCTCCAGAGGCCTCTGTGAGCCATAATGACCCAAACTACCCTAGTTGAGGTGCTATGGGCACCAAGTCCTGTGCCTAGACTACCAAGTCGATATAGACTTGAGCAAAAAGACTATTTCTCACTTTTTCCTAGTGATTCCTGAATGGCCTCATCTCCTGTTAGTGAGAGACCTACTGCTAAAATGAAAGCTCAAATTCACTTCTATCCTGGAGGCAAGAGAGTGGTCCAGGTAACCCCAGCTATGGTCTGTGTCTTCTCTTTGAAGAATGAATACCTCCAGCAGCCAAAGGAAAAGAAACTTGACCCTTTACAATCCCTCTTAGAAGAATATATTGCCCAGATTCCCCAGTATGGGCTGAAAATAACACTATGACCTAGCTTCTCACCTACCACCAGTTGAGGTAGATCTGAACATTACTGCTAGCCCTATTAAAATAATGCAGTACCTTTGGTCACAAGAAGCCCTTCATGGTATCACTCCCTATATTAATTGCCTTCAAGAGTATAGTATCCTCATTCCATGTCACTCTTCCAAGATTACACCCTTGTCACTAGTTTAAAAGCCTGGAATAAAAGACTGTAGATCAATGCATGTCCTGCAGAAATTGAATAGATGGTGAGAGTCATTGACCCGAAAGTCTTGAATCCATATACACTTCTAAGTTTCTTACAACAGACAAATTTACAAAGACTTGGACTTAAATTGCCCTTCTTTAATATTCCCCTAGACAAGAACAGCCAGCAACTTTTCACCTTCAAGTGGCAAGCTCTGGAATACAGGTTCAGTGGACAGCTAAGCTGGACAAGACTGCTGCAAGGATTTAGGAACTTACCCACGGCCTCTGACCTATAGGTATATCAATAATATGGAGATCTCTTGAGGCTCTGCAGCCTGTAGTCATGCCCTCTACCTGTGCAATGTGACCGAAGGCCAAACATTTCTTTGGGAGGGCTGTGGATGACTGTGCTAAGTGAAAGGAATCAGAGCCGAGGAACCAGGCTGAACTCCACCATCCCTTTAGGGTCACTGGGGTTTAGAGCTCTGTGTCCCACGGGTATGCTGCTTCCTCACAAGCCAACCACCCCACATGAACCTATGTATTGGTTGTGTGTTATAGGAGAGTTACTGTGTTGTTGTATATTTGTTGTTGTGTTATTCTTTGTTTTGTTTTTGTTTCTGTTTTTTTTTTTTTTTTTTTTTTTTTTGTTAAACACATGAGAGTGTTTGTAGACTGTAGGATTTGGATTCCTGGTAGAATTTTTGGTCCTCTTGGGTTTACTGCCATATCACCTGCAAGTAACAAGCCTTTAACTCCTCCTTTCCAGTTTGTATACGTTTGATCTCCTTTCAGTTTTCTTATTGCTCTTACAAGACTTATGTAAAATCAAAATCATCCTCCAATGAGATTATCATTTGTATTTTTCTTCATTTCAGATTGTTTATATCATGTTTACAGTGATATATTTGAATGTTGAACCATTCCTACATCTCTAGGATGAAGTCAACTTGATCATAGTGGATGATCTTTTTGATGTGCTCTTAAATTTCTTTTATGAGTACCTTATTGTTTATCTTTGCAGCAGTATCAATGAGGGAAATTGGTCTATAATTGTCTATGTTGAATCTCTGTGGCTTTTGGGTTTTGAAGTGATAATGGCCGCATAAATCAATTTGGCAGTTATTGTGTTTTCATTTTGATTTCAGAATTATTGTTGCTTTTTTCTTTAATTTTTTTATTGGATATTTTATTTACATTTCAGATGTAATCCATTCCGCCCCCTCAGGATCCCTCTATCCATCTCCCATCCTCCTGCTTCTATGATGTTATGCCTCGACCCACCCTTCCACTCTCACCTCCCTATCCACGATTTCTCCCACACTGGGGCGTCCAACCTTCACTGGACCAAGAACTCCTCACCCACCTATGCCTGACATTGTCGTCCTCCCCTACATATACAGCTGGAACCATGGGCCTCTCCCTATGTGCTCCCAGGCTGGTGGTTTAGACCATGGGACTCTGGTTGGTTGGTATTGTTGCTCTCCTCATGGGTCCACAAACCCTTTCATCTCCTTGAATGTTCTCTCTCACTCCTCCATTGGGAAGCCCATGATCAGCTCAGTGGTTAGCTGTGAGCTTCTGCCTCTGTAGATTTTAGGCTCTGGCAGACCTTTAAGGAGACAGCTATATCAGGCTCTCTCAGCATGCACTTCCTGGCATCCACATCAGTGTCTACATTTGGTGAATGCACAAGTGATGGCTACCAGTTTGACCAGTCTCTTGATGGCCCCTCCTTCAGTTTCTGCCCCATGCTTTGTCTCCATATTTGCTTTCATAAGTATTTTGTTACCCCTTCTAAGAAGAGCCAAAGCACCCACACTTTGGTCTTCTTGTTTATGAGCTTCATGTGGTCTGTGTATCTTGGGTATTGCGAGCTTTTGGGCTAATAGTCAATTATCAGTGAGTGCATTCCATGTGTGTTCTTTTGTGATTGTGTTACCTCACTCAGGATGATATTTTCTAGTTCCATCCATTTACCTAAGAATTTCTCGAATTCATTGTTTTTAATAGCTGAGTAATATTCCATTGTGTAATGTACTGCATTTTCTGTATCCATTGCTCTGTTGAAGGACATCTGGGTTCATTCCAGCTTCTGGCTACTTATAAATAAGGCCGCTATGAACATAGTGGAACATGTGTCCTTCTTATATGTTGGAGCATCTTCTGGGTATATGCCCAGTAGTGGTATAGTTGAGTCTTCAGGTAATGCTATGTCCAATTTTCTGGGGAACTGCCAGACTGATTTCCAGAGTGGTTGTACCAGCTTACAATCCCACCAACAATGGAGGAGTGTTCCTCTTTCTCTACATTCTCGTCAGCATATACGGTATTTTGGATATTGGCCATTCTGACTGGTGGGAGGTGGAATTTCAGGGTAGTTTTGATTTGGATTTCCCTGATGACTAAGGATATTGAACATTTCTTTAGGTGCTTCTCAGCCATTCGAGTTTCCTCAGTTGAGAATTCATTGTTTAGCTCTGTACCCCATTTTAAAATAGGGTTACTTGGTTGTCTGCAGTCTAATTTCTTGAGTTCTTTGTATATATTGGATATTAGCCCTCTATGGGATTGAATTGCATTCTTCTACAAGCTGACCTCCAGTTGAACCAGCACCATTTGTTGAAAATGCTGTCCTTATTCCACTGGACTGTTTTAACTCCTTTGTCAAAGATCAAGTGACCAAAGTGTATGTGTTTATTTCTGTGTCTTCATTACCTCCTTTTTCAAAGATCAAGTGACCATAGGTGTATAAGTTTATTTCTGGGTCTTCAATTCTATTCCATTGATCTACCTGCCTGTCTCTGTACCAATACGTGCAGTTTATATCACTATTACTCTGTGGTACAGCTTGATATCAGGGATGGTGATTCCCCCAGAAGTTCTTTTATTGTTGAGAATATTTCTCGCTATTCTGGGTTTTTTGTTTTTCCAAAGGAATTGCAAATTGCTCTTTCTATCTCTATGAAGAAGTGATTTGGAATTTTGATGGGGTTTGCATTGAATCTCTATATTGCTTTTGGCAAGATTGCCATTTTTATTATATTAATCCTGCTAATCCTTGAGCATGGGAGGTCTTTCCATCTTCTGAGATTTTCTTCTACTTCTTTCTTCAGGGACCTGAAGTTCTTGTCATACAGATCTTTCACTTGCTTGGTTAGATTCACACCAAGGTATTTTATATTATTTGTGACTATTGTGAAGGTTGTCATTTCTCTAATTTCTTTCTTAGCCTGTTTAACCTTCGAGTAGAGGAAGGCTACTGTTTTGTTTGAGTTGATTTTATATAAAGCCACTTTACTGAAGTTGTTGATCAGGTTTAGGAGTTCTCTCGTGCAAGTTTTAAGGTCATTTAAGTATACTATCATATCATAACCAAATAGGGAAATTTTGACATCTGCCTTTCCTATTTGTATCCCTTTGACTTCCTTTTGTTGTCTAATTGCTCTGGCTAGGACTTCCAGTACTATATTGAATAGGTAGTGAGAGAGTGGGCAGCCTTGTCTAGGGCCTGATGTTACTGGGATTGCTTCAAGATTCTCTCCATTTAGTTTGATGTTGGCTGCTGGCTTGTTGTATATTGCTTTTTACTATGTTTAGGTATGGTTCTTGAATTCCTGGTCTTTCCAAGACTTTTGCCATGAAGGGATGTTAAATTTTGTCAAATGCTTTCTCAGTATCTAATGAGATGATCATGTTTTTTTTTTCCTTTGAGTTTATTTATATAGTGGATTACATTGATGGATTTCCAAATATTGAACCATCCCTGCATTCCTGAGATAAAGCCTACTTGATCATGATGGATATTGTTTTGATGTGTTCTTGGATTCGGTTTGCCAGAATTTTATTGAGTATTTTTGCATTGATATTATAAGGGAGATTGGTCTGAAGTTCTCTTTCTTTGTTGGGTCTTTGTGAGGTGTAGGTATGAGCGTGATTGTGGATTCATAGAACAAATTGGGTAGTGTTCCTTCTGTTTCTATTTTGTGGAATTGTTTGAAGAGAATTGGTATTAGGTCTGCCTTGAAGGTCCGATAGAATTCTGCAGTAAAACCATCTGGTTCTGGGTTTTTTTGGTAGGGAGACTTTTAATGACTGCTGCTCTTTCTTTAGGGGTTATGGGACTGTTTAGATGGTTTTTCTGCTCCTGATTTAACTTTGGTACCTGGTATCTGTCTAGAAAGTTGTCCACTTCATCCAGATTATCGAGTTTTGTTGAGTATAGACTTCTGTAGTAGGATCTGATGATATTTTTGAATTTCCTCAGGTTCTGTTGTTGTGTCTCCCTTTTCAGATCTGATTTATTAATTTGGATACTGTCTCTGTGCCTCTGGTTAGTCTGGCTAAAGGTTTATCTGTCTTGCTGATTTTCTCAAAGAACCTGCTCCTGATCTTATTGATTCTTTGTATAGATCTTTCTGTTTCTACTAGGATGATTTCAGCCCTGAGTTTGATTATTTCCTGAAGTCTACTCCTCTTGGGTGTATTTGCCTCTTTTGTTCTAGAGCTTTCAGGTATGCTGTCAAGTTGTCAGTGTATGCTTTCTCCAGTTTCTTTTTGTAGGCACTTAGAGCTATGAGTTTTTCTCTTAGCACTGATTTCATGGAGTCCCACAAGTTTTGGTATGGTGTGTCCTAATTTTCATTAAATTCTAAAATGTCTTTAATTTCTTCCTTTATTTCTTCCTTGACTAAGTCATCATTGATTAGAGTGTTGTTTCTTGTCCACGTTTATCTGGGCTTTCTATTGTTTTTGTTATTATTGAAGACCAGCCTTAGTCCGTGGTGATCTGATAGGATGCAAAGGATTATTCTATCTTTTTCTATATTTTGAGGCTGTTATGTGACCAATTATATGGTCAGTTTTGAAGAAGGTACATGAGGTGCTGAGGAAAAGGTATATTCTTTTGTTTTAGGAAGAAATGTTCTATAGATATCTGTTAAATCCATTTGGTTCATAACTTGTATTAATTTCATTGTGTCTCTGTTTAGTTTATGTTTCCATGATCTGTCCATTGCTGAGAGAGGGGTGTTGAAATCCTCCACTATTATTGTGTGATGTGCAATGTGTGCTTTGAACTTTAGTAAAGTTTCTTTTATGTATGTGGTTGCCCTTGCATTTGGAGCATAGGCGTTAAGAATGGAGAGTTCCTCTTGGTAGATTTTTCCTTTGAGGAGTATGAAGTTTCTTTCCTTATCTTTTTTGATTACTTTAGGTTGAAAGTCGATTTTGTTTGGTATTAGAATGGCTACTCCAGCTTGTTTCTTGAGACCATTTGCTTGGAAAATGGTTTTCCAGTCTTTTACTCTGAGGTAGTGTCTGTCTTTGTCACTGAGGTGCGTTTCCTGTATGCAGCAATATTCTGGGTCCTGTTTCTGTATCCAGTCTAATAGTCTAGTCTTTTTCTTGGGGAGTTGAGTCCAATGATTTAAGAGGTTTTAAGGAAAAATGATTGTTGCTTCCTATTATTTTTGTTATTAGAGGTGGAATTCTGTTTGTGTAGCTGTCTTCTTCTAGGGTTGTTGGAAGATTACTTTCTTGCTTTTTCTAAGTTGTAGTTTCCTTCCTTGTGTTGGAGTTTTTCATCAATTATCCTTTGAAATACTGGATTTGTGGGAAGATATTGTACAAATTTGGTTTTGTCATGGAATATCTTGGTTTTCCATCTATGGTAATTGAGAGTTTTGCTGGGTATTGTAATCTGGGCTGGCTTTTGTGTTCTCTTAAGATCTGTGTGATATCAGTCCAGGATCTTCTGGCTTTTATTGTCTCTGAGAAGTCTGGTGTAATTCTAATAGGTCTGCAGTTATGTGTTACTTTACCTTTTTCCCTTACTGCTTTTAGTATTTTTCTTTGTTTTGTACATTTGATGTTTTGATTATTATGTGATGGGAGGTATTTCTTTTCTGATCTAGTCTATTTGGGGTTCTGTAGGCTTCTTGTATATTCATGTACATTTCTTCTTTAGGTTCGGGAAGTTTTCCTTTATAATTTTGGCAATTTAAATTGGGAATCTTCGCTCCATCTATACCTATTATCCTTAAAGGTCTTAATGGCCTTCCATTGTGTCCTGGATTTCTTGGATGTTTTGGGTTAGGAGCTTTGTGCTAGTATTCTATACGAAAACTTACTGGCCCTGTTTTTTTGTTGTTTTGAATTTGTTTGACTGATTGATTGATGATTGATTGGGAAATTTTTAATGACTGCTTCTATTTTCTTAGTGAATATAGGTCTATTTACATCATTTACCTGATCTTCATTTAAGTGGTATTTATTGAGCAAATTGTTGACTTGTTTTAGAATTTCAGTTTTGTGGATTGCAAGTTTTTTGTTTTTGTTTTTTTTTTCAGTAGCTGATTTTTAATTTTAAAGAGCTATGAGGAGGTATAGAAGAGGTTTGTAAAGAGGAAAGAAAAGGGAAAGATTACATTTATAATCTTGAAAATAAAAGAAATAGTAAAAATGTATATATATGGAATGCATTCTCTTTTTACTGAGTTTTAACATTTAATATAGCAAAATAAACAATTCATAGTCAAATTCTTAAAAATATAAAATTGTACATTGGATTCCCACATTGATATTTAGTGGAAACAAGCACATACATATATAGAAAACTTATCCATAGAACAAAGAGAGCAACAAATACTTTCTTCTATTTCACCGTTTCTCTCCTGTATTCTTATATTTTTATTTTCACTTTTATGTTGACATTGCTTATAAAATCAAATACAAAGATAGAAGTTATAATATAATACAATGGTATAAATCTTCCTCCACTACACTATCAGAAATCTATCTTAATTGCCTTGGTTGCTGGACTCATGCAGTGTGCTTTAAAAAAAAAAAAAAAAGTTTGTTTTTACTATCAGATCCTTAACTTTTTTTTTTTTTAATTTTTATTTTTCAGCAATGATTTAATGCTTCTTTGTATTTCCTTGATGTCTCGTGTTATATACTTCTTTTTGGTTCTAGTTTTGTTAATTGGAATATTTTCTCTTTGTCTTTTGGGTAATTTGCATAAGGGTTTGCCTGTCGAGTATATTTTCTCAGAAAACAATTTGTGGTAGTGATTTGAGGCCTGAGTTTCTTTCCTTCTGTCTACTCCTTTGGAGTGTTTTTGCTTCCTTTTGTTCTAGAGTATTCAGGTGTGTTTTTAAAATTGCTAGGATAAGATCTTCCCCCAGGCCCTTTTTTTGATCTCTACATTTTTAAAGAAAACACTTAGTGCTATGAACTTTCCTGTTAGCACTGCTTTCATCATGTCTCATAAGTTTGGGCATGTTGTTCACTCATTTTCATTGAATTTTAAGAAGTCTTTTATGAGTTTTTTTTTCTTGTTGTTGTTGTTGTTTTTCGAGACAGGGTTTCTCTGTGTAGTCCTGGCTGTCCTGGAACTCACTCTGTAGCCCAGGCTGGCCTCCAACTCAGAAATCGGCCTGACTCTGCCTCCCAAGTGCTGGGATTAAAGGGTGCACCACCACCAAGCAGCCGTCTTTTATGTTTTTGTTCTGCCTTGTCCCTACAGTAGTTCAGTGGGGATTTAGTCAGTTGTATGCTTTCTATTGCTTCTGTTGTGGTTGACATCCATTTTGATTCCACAGTGGTCTTATAGGACATAAGGAGTTATTTCAATTTTTTCTTTTCTATTGAGATGGCTTTGTGATTGAGTATGTGTCAATTATTAAGACTATTCCCTGTGGTACTGAGAAGAAGATATATTTTTTTATGTTTGAGTAAAATGTTCTTTAATTATTAATTAGGTGTATTTTATTCATAACTTCTGTTAGTTCCCTTATTCCTCTGTGTAGTTTTGTCCAGATGACATGCCCAATGCTGAGAGTAGCATATTATAGTCTCTCACTATTATTGTATGCGTTTCAATGTGTGATTTAAGCTTTAGGAATGTTTCTTTTTACAAATGTAATTGCCCTTGCACTTCAAACATAGATATTAGGAACTGAAATAGCATCGTGGTTCACGTTGCCTCTTATAAGTATAAAATGTTCTTCTCCATCCCTTTTGATTACTTTTGGTTTGCTGTTCCTTTTTTAGATACTAGAATAGTTACATGAGCTTGCTTCTTGGGTCTATTTGCTTGGAAAATACCTTCTAACATTTTACTCTGAGGTAATACACATATTTGAACTTGAGGTATGTTTCTTGTATGTAACAGAAGAATGGATCCTGTTTCTGTATCCATTCTATTAAACTGTGTCTTTTGATTGGTGAATTGAATCCAATGATATTGAGAGATATTAATGACCAGTGATGCTAGTTCCTGTTATTTCTTGGTGGCAGTTGTGGTGATGGTGGTGGGTATGTGTGTCTTCCCCTTCTTTTGGATTTGGTTGTGTGGCTTTTTAAAAAAGATATGAACATTTAATATTCTACATTTGTAGATTCCATATCCATTGTTGATTCTATGGGATGACATGCCAAAGAAAATTTATGAATTGAGACAGTCAAGACTTTAGAGTGTGACATGCCTAGTTGTAGCGTTTTCTTCTGGTTTACTATTGTATGGATTATAATCCAAAGCCTCAGTATATCTCTGAAATGTTTTCTTTCTCTTTTACACATTACAACCTGCTCACTGTCCCCTCCGGATCACCACCTCCCACAATCCTTCCTCCTCTCAGCCAGTGAGCCCCTCATCTCAGTTTGCCCCCAACATGGCACTTCAAGTTTCTGAAAGGCTAGGTGTTTCCTCTCCCACTGAGACCAGACAAGGCAGCCCTGCTAGAACATATCCCACATACAGGCAACAACTTTTGGGATAGCCCTGGCTCCAGTTTTTCTGACCCCATATGAAGACCAAGCTAGACATCTGCTACATAGGTGTGGGGAGGCCTAGGTTGAGGAACATACATTCCTTGGTTGGTGGTTCAGACACTAAGAGCCCCAAGAGTTCAGGTTATGTGACTCTGTTGTTCATCCTGTGAAGTTCCTATCCCCTTCAGGGCCCAAATCCATCCTCCTATTCCTAAGAGATCCAAGCTACATCAACTATTGAGCTATGGTGTCTGCATCTGAGTCAGCTCCTGCATAGAACCTCTTAGAGGATAGCTGTGCTACACTCCTGTCTGCAAGCTTAACAAAGTATGATTGATCATGGCAGGGATTGGTGTTTGCCCATAGGATGGATCTAAGTGGGTCCAGTTATTGGTTGTCCATTCCCTCCAGTGTCTGCTCCATCCCCCATCTCTGCATTTCCTGTAGACAGGATAAACATGTGGTTGAATATTTTTAGGTGGGTTGTTATCCCTGCGTGGGCTCCTGTGTGGCTAAAGGAGGTAGTCCCTTCAGGTTCCATATCTCCAAGGCTATGAGTCACACCTAAGGTCACCCCCATTGTTTCTTAGCCATCTCCTTTATCCCTGGTCTTTATCTCATCCTGCCAATGATTGCTACCTCCCAAACCCCATCAGTTGCAGATACCCATTCAGTCTCATGGCCACCTGGCTACCTCTCCTATCCCTCCCCACATCTGATCCTCAACCCTCCCCCATGATCATCCCCATCCCTCTCCCACCCACTGCCCTCCTTCCATATGCTTCTTATGACTAGCTTATTCCCCTTCTAAATGGAATTCATACATGCTTGCTTCTACCTTTCTTCTTGTTAAACTTCTTGTTTCACTTTTCTGCATCTGTGGATTGTGGCATGGTACCTGTATTTTATGACTAATATCCAATTATATGTGAGTACATATCATGAATATCCCTTTGAGATGGGGCTACCTCATCAGGATGGTATTCTCAAGTTCCATCAATCTGCCTGCACAATTAATGTCTTTGTTTGTAATAGCTGAATAATATTCCATTGTGTAGATGTGCCACATTTTCTTTATCCATTCTTCAGTTGAGGGACATCTAAGTTGTTTCCAGTTTGGGGCTATTATGAATAAAGGTGCTATGAAGATAACTTGGCAAGTATCTTTTTTTGATAGATGCCCAGGAGTGGTATAGCTGGATCTTGAGGTAGAACTATTTCCAGTTTTTTAAGAAACCATGTGTGTGTGTGTGTGTGTGTTTGTTTCCTTTATTTTGGTTTTTCTTGTGAGATATTTTTTATTGCCTGTATTTTGTGGGTGTAGTTAACCTTCGTGTGTTGGAGTTATCCTTCTAGTACTTTCTATAGCTCTGGATTTTCAGAAAGATGTTGTTTAAATTTGACTTCTCATGAAATCTGTTGTTTTATCCATCTATGATCATTGAACATTTTGCCAGGTATAATAGTCTGAGCTTACATCCTTGGTCTCTTAGACTCTGCTGAACATATTTTAAGGCCTTTCTGGCTTTTTCAATCTAAAAAACATAAAGAACTGGATGGAATTCCCGTAGGTCTCCTCCCTTTATATGTTACTTGGTCCTTTCCCCTTGCATGTTTTAATATTCTTTCCATGTTCTATATGTGTAGAGTTTTGATTAATATGTGGCACAGGGAA
>JAJTUV010004091.1:0-28326 GCA_021653895.1 Mastomys natalensis | reverse complement strand
ATCGGGAATTGTATGGCTTTTGTATTAGAGTGGAGAGCTCACTATTGGTCCTTGGGGTTTCTTCTCATTCTCTTTAAGAAGTAGGGGCTGGAAGGACAGACAGCTCAGCAGTTAAGAACACTGTCTGCTTGTACAGACGACCCAGGTTCAGTTCTCAGCACCCACATGGCTCCTCACAGCTGTCTATCAGTCCAGTGCCAGAGCATCCAACGCCCTCTTCTGGCCTCCACAGGCAGGAACTGCATGCGTGTAGTACATGTACCTGCAGGCAGACAAACACTCATACACATAAAATAAAAATGAGTCAATCTAAAAGTAACTGCAGAGCTTCCTTCTTGACTCAGAGGTTTTGCCTTTTCCTGACGTCTTTCCCTATCCATGGACTGTGTTGGAAGAGGTGGAGAGTGTTGGTTTTGTTTTTTTTTAAGATTTATGTATTTATTTCATGCGTATGAATACAGCACCATTGTTCTCTTCAGACACACCAGAAGAGGGCACCAGACCCCATTACAGGTGGTTGTGAGCCACCATGTGGTTGCTGGGAATTGAACTCAGGTCCTCTGGAAGAGCAGTCAGTGCTCTTAACTGCTGAGCCGTCTCTCCAGCCCGAGTGTTGGTTTTTTGAGACAGGATATATATGTCCTTGGCTGGCCTGGAACTCATACAGATCTGCCTGCCTCTGCTGACCAAGTGCTGAAATTACAAGGTGTGTGACAACAGCCATGTCCCTTTCTATAGGCTTTTAATTTTGTCCTCACCCCTGGGCCTTTTCCTCATTAGAAAAAGAAAGTTTGATTTTTTTTCTCCCTCTTGATTTTTTATCAGTTTGTGTGAGAAACACATTTGGTTGGATTCCAAATGGGTCATTGGAGCTAGCAGTCCATCTCTTTAGCAGGAATACATACAGAGCACACTGTGTGCAGGCCTCAGGTGCTGGGGTTGGGGTGAGCAGTGGGCAAAGCAGCTCTTCCAGTCACCTTCTGTTTTTTTGGAGAGACAAGTACCAAGTCCACTGTGTCTAGTATTAGATGGAGATAGCCCTGTAGAGGAAAAGGAGGAGAGGGAGCTGGTAGAGGCTGCAGACGCTGGTTTGTGTGTAACTCTCACAGGTGCATTGATTACTGAAAGCAGCAGCACTTCCAGGGTTAACTGGGGGAAAGTATCACCTGACCAGCTTCTCTTCTCTGCTCTTGATGACAGCCATGACAGGGACAGCCAGCTGATCAGCCAGTTTAACATGGGAGATTTTACTGTTAATTTATGGGTGGCAGCTCTAGCCAGGAAAAGATAGCTTGTTTTGGCCAGATCATGTGACTAAGACCAATGGCACAGCAGAGGAAGGAGAGACCCTGAGGACAGATGATAGCTCTTTTTGGTTGGTTGGTTTTGTTTGTTGTTTGCTTTTCAAGACAGGGTTTCTCTGTGTAGCCCTGGCTGTCCTGGAACTTGCTCTGTAGACCAGGTTGGCCTGGAACTCACAGTGACCCACCTGTCTCTGCCCAACCCTCCCCCAACACACACCAGGCCCCCAATCCCACTGCCTCTGGGATTAAAGTTGTCCAGCGCCACTGTCTGGCTGATGACAGCAATGTGCCTACCCCTGCCTCCCTAGTGCTGGGAGAGCTGTAGAGTTTTAAGGAAGAGAGCAGGGAAGAGGCTGCATGGTGCCCATCAGATACCTGGCCCTGATTGTGCTGTCTTTGTTGCCTTGCCAGGTGACCTGGACTACAGGGAAGTTTATCTGAGCAGTGGTTTTCTTTCTTTACAGGACAGAGAAGATGAGGAGCCACAAACCAGAAGCCAGGAAAGAGGAAGAGGAAGTTGGGAAGCACAGGTAGAACCTGGGTGGGGTGTTCTTGCTGTGACACCCTGCCCTGCTCTTCCCACTGACACCCTCCCAGGGTTCCTCGGGCTGGACATGGCTCGTGAGCTGCCATGTTCAGACCTGAGAAGATCAACCCTACCACTCGTTAGGACTGTCCCTTCCCTGCTTACTGTCTAGCTCAGGGGTTCTCAACCTTCCCAGTGCTGCAACCCTACAGTTCCTCACGTGGTGCCGACCCCTAACCATAAAATGATTTTCCTTGCTATTTCTTAACTGTAATTTTGCTGCTTTTGCAAATCATACTGTAAATATCTGAATCCACTGGTCCAGCTGTTAGTTTGGGTCACATTCTAACCGTGTACTACATCTTTTAGTGTGCCACACACCTTTTGTGTGTTCTACATTCCTGCAAAAGCAGGTCCCACTGTGTGCAAAGCTCTATCATCTGCTCTCACCTGCCTTCTCAGCCTGCACTCATTGATTCATTCATTCATTCATTCATTCATTCATTCTTCACGTATTGAACAGCTTCCTTCACGCACAGGTACTGCTGCTTGGAGTCTATACTTTGTATAGAAGGTAGGATGGCCCTATGGGCAAGCAGAGCTCCCCAGAGGAGCTGGGCTGTCATACCAGAGCAGGCCTACCTATTGCCACACCCCTTAATTAGCTTCATGGCTTGAAGAGCAGGCCCTGATTTTTTTCATGTCCAGCATCAGTTAGGATGCTTTTACAATCATCCTGTCGGCAGTCCTTCAAGGTCCTTGCCATATCTCTTGGTTTCAGAGTCTGTCAACAGCTCTCTATTCCGAGAGGCTCTGCACTGGGCTCTGTGGTTTGGGGAGCCTCTAGCACCTTGGGGTTTCTTGCCATGTGCCCCCAGACCTGTGTGATTTTGGGGTAGGTACCCTACATGGTCTCTCTCATTCTTTTTTTTTTTTTTTAAATATATATGAGTACACTGTAGGTGTCTTCAGACACACCAGAGGGCATCAGATTCCATTACAGATGGTTGTTAGCCACCATGTGGTTGAATTGAACTCAGGACCTCTGAAAGAGCAGTCAGTGCTCTTAACCACTGAGCCATCTCTCCAGCCCCAGTCTCCCTCATTCTTAGTCACTACTTAGAAGCTGGAGCATTTCCTTCTGGCTTGTTCATGGGTTCTCAGTTCATAGGTTCTAGCTGGAGCCTTGAGTCTCATTTCTGGGCTGTCTCTGATACACTCGATGGTCTCTTCTCATCTTCTTCCTTACTGAGAAAGAAGGGTCACTGGTTAGCAATAGGTGGGTCAGTAAGAGGCTGAGCTGTTGGGCCGCCAGGTGGCTGAATCTCCGAGATGGTGCTGCAGCAAAGAGAAACTTCAGGATCGAGACTCACTTTTGGAAATGGTACAGGTGTGTTTCCCAGTCCTTACCAACTTCACAGCATATCTGCTGTGTGCTCTGCAGGACGCTGCTGTAAACACCTGGGAGACAGCGGTGGGTGGTGGTGGCATTCCCTAAAGGGACACAGGCTGTTTACAAGAGGAGTCATGATAAGCTGCTAGGAAGAAACAGTGTGAATGCATAGGGAGAGGTGGCTGTAGTTAACACTGGTGAAGAGGCAAAGAGACTGGGCCCACAGTGGCTTTCACGGTCTGTAATGCATGCTTTATTTTTAAAGAAAGGACGAAAGGGAAGGGGCAAACGCATCTCACTGTACAGTAAAATGTGGCTTTTCTTGACTCAAGTTGGGTGAGAACTTCAGTTATGACCCTCTTCCTATCCTAACTGAGAAAGAAGAAGGAGTATACTTAGTTCCAGGCTCCTGTCAGTAAAAGGTCCACCCTGTGAGGCCATGTCAAGGCTCTGCTCACTTGCTAGGTTTCAAACGGTCTCCTGTGAGAGAGCACTGGCCCCATGTCCTCCAGTCAGAGCAGCTGAGGGCCAAGCGTGGTAGACATTGGGTTAGGTCTGCTTCGCTCGCTTGCTCACTGTGTTCTGCTCTTGTCTTGTCTCTCCTTTCCAGCAGTGAGGGTCGATTGTGCAGCTTGTCTGGCTTGGGAAAGGGGACCCAGCTAGCAAGGAATTGTACCTGCCTTCCCAGCTCCCAGAGGAAAGCAGGCTCTTCTGATGTGAATGCCTTCAGAGCACAGAGCCAGGAAGGCAAGGCTGAGTGGCCTTCCCAGGGTGGCCATCCCATTGTCCATAAGACTTTTTCCAGAATTACTTTGGCTGTTCTAATCCTTTCTTTCCTTATAAACTTTACAGTCATGCTGGATAGAGTGGCTCATCTGGCATCCCAGCACTAGCAATGCTGAGGCAGGAGGATTATTGCAAGTTTGAGACTACCCTGAGCTACAGTTTGAGACAGTTAACACGAGGCCAGACCCTTGGGCTGGACCCTACACAGTGGCGTTCAGGGACTGAGCTCTCCAGGAAGAGCAGGATGAACGAAGCCCAGGGCATGTACTCCATGCAGAAAGGGCTCCAGCAGATCCACACAGACCCTGAGGCCAGGTCCCCTTGGAGAGAAAGGGTGACCCACAGCTCCACTGCAGGGCTGGCCTCTGTGGCTAGTCGCTAGTGAGCACATTGGCTTCTTGGGCTTCTTGGAGGTGGAAGCAGTTTGCTTCCATCCAATGAAGCAGAAGGGAAGCTTGGGAGACGGCAGCCCTTGAGTGTCCTGTAGAGACCAGCACTGGCCTAGACTGTTTTCAGCACAGGGTAACAGGACAAGCCTCATGGAGAATGGCGTGCCTTGAGTTAGGCATGGAATTCAGAGGCAGGATGTGGGTAGTGGGCACAGAGGCCTGAATCTGTATTGGGAAAGGGTGGGTGGGCTGGGAAGACGGATAGCACCTCAACTCCTAGGACCTCTTACTCATGAGCCCCCAACCCCAGTTTTACACAGTGTCAGTAGGGGTCTATCCTGGGAATGATACTGAGGGACTTAGAGAATCAGTGTCTGAGTTCCAGACTGGATGGGACGAGACTAACCTGGCGCCTGGTGCCTCCTGATCCAGACTCTGACAGGGAGGAAAAGGGGCCCTCTTCTCTCCTTCCTTCCTTCTTCCTTCCTTCCTTTTCCTTCCTTCCTTCCTTCCTTCCTTCCTTCCTTCCTTCCCCAGTTCTCCTTTGCCCTGACCTGGAGACTCCTCCCTAGCCATTGCATCACACACTGCCAATGGGAACTCTCTCCACAGTTGACTCCAGGGACCTGCTGTCAGTGTGCACCTGTGTGCTGACACAGAGTAAGATCTGCCTGCCCCAGTGCCCCTGCAGGTCACTTGGCACCACCTTGACACTGCACAGACACTTGGCTGACTGCCATTTCAATTGATCTGTATAGTTACATCAGCATGCACTTTAAAAAAATCAGCAATAGGCCGTGAAGGAGTAGGACCCAAGCAGATAGACTGAGGCTTGAGGTTTGAAAGTCACATCCAGATTACAGGTCAGGGCCTACAAATTATTAGCTCTTCGCCCCTAGGGTAAGTCATGTTGCCTTTTTGAGCTTCAACTAACCAATCAGAAATGAAAGAACACTTGCTTCCCCTGATGGGAAACTTAGGATATTGGCCAGTGCAGCTGGGCTCTGAGCAACAGCAAGACCCTCGGAGGGCCTCCCTCCTGAGATGGCTACCTACAGACAGATCTTGAACCTGCCTAACTAGTTCTTAGAGAACACACTGTGCTAACTTTACAGCTAGGCAGTAGCTGGGGAAACAGCAAGGTGGGTGCATGGGCCTAGACATGAGCACATGTGACCCGAGGGGAGGAGCAGGGGCCAGTACAGAGCCGTGCTCACTTGACAGATGAGATAGTGCTGGAAGGAAGCCGAGTGGCCTCCTTTCATAGATTGAGCTGTCCAACCAGAAACATTGCAAGGCCAGGGCATGCAGCTGAGGAGCAATGGGGCCAGCACCCTAGGGTCCTGCCCCTGCTTCCCCAGCCAAGCTAGTCTTGTGGCTTGCCCAGGGTGGCCATCCCGGTGTCCTAAGACTTGTTCCAGAATGACTTCGGCTGTTCTAATCCTTTCTTCCCTTATAAACTTTACAGTCGTGCTGGATGTAGTGGCTCACCTAGCATCCCAGCACTAGCAAGGCTGAGGCAGGAGGATTGTTGCAAGTTTGTTGCAAACTCCTTTTTCGCTCTCTCCTTGCCTCTGTTACATTCTTCTCTCTCCAGCCTAAGAGGTTGCAGGGAGCCCAGCTTTTCAGACCCATCAGCAAGAGACAGGTGTTCAAGGGAGGCCCTTGTTACTCACCTCTTATCTCTGCGTGAGCCCCTGCAATCCTTCTTGGCTTGGTTCTCCAAGGACAAACCACTGGATGTTTAAACTGTCTCTGTGCCCCAGTTCATTGTTTCTGGAAAGGGAATTAAATCTTGCACTTGCTTAGAAAAGCCCCAAACACAACCCGGTGCCCCTTTCAGAGAAGAGAGAGAAGAGAAGAGAGAGAGAGGAGAGAGAGAGAGAGAGAAGAGAGAAATGGTGTGGTGGGCTTGGTGATGTGCACCTTTTGTTCTAGCTCTCAGGAGTCAGAGCATGGTGAGTTCAAGGCCATGCTGGTCTGCACAGCAAGTTTCAGGCCAGCCTGGGAGAAATGCTGAATTCATGTCTCATTTAAAAATGTGTATGTAATCATCTGGACAATGACCCCTATGTTTATAGTGGTGAAGAAATGAGAAACTTGGAACCTTCACACATTAACACGTTTTGTGAGAAACAATGAGGGCATACCTTTAAAACTGGGAGAGAAGAGAGAGACAGTGATGAAACTATATTATAAACAGTCTATATTGAAACTGGCCAGTCCCTAGGTGAGCCACCACAAGTCCTGTCAGGCACTGGCCTTGCCAATCTTGGCCATGGAGATCAAGCAAAGACTTAGTTAGCTCCTATCTGACGTGGTAAAGTTTTTATTTTCATGACATCTTCTATCACAATGTTCTGTGAGGATAACCCGTGAGTGACTCAGAGCATGTGCCACACTCGCCCATCCCATGAGCACACGCCCAAGCAGCAGGTACACGGCCTTCCTCTCCAGGAACCCTCACCTCCTCACAAGACTCCTAAAGACTGCAGAAGCCCAAGCCTGGAGCAGAGGTGTGTCTCTGTCACCATCCCTGCCATGTTGACTTAAGGTGCCTCCCTCCCTGTACCTGTCTGAAGTCTAGCCAAGACCTCATTCCCCCTGTCAGCCCTGTTCTCTGAGACTGTCAGCAAGACAGTAGTCAGAGCAGCCACTGGGGGAGGCCACACATTCTGAGTGAGGATAAAATCTGAACTAAGACAACTATCATTACTACTAAAGTTCACAGGCTCCCAAGTGAGGGCTGATGCTGACCTCTGTCACTGTGGTTCCCACAGCTGGCAGGCCAGGGCAAGATGGAATCTGATGCAAACAGCCACTGTATTACCCCTGGCATGAAAACCAACATGGCTCCTGCTATTTTGAAGACAAAGATTCTAAAAGACAGCAGGAAAGGACTCTTGGAATTGTATCAGCCCATCTCTTCAAACCCTCAGGGAAGACCACAAGGGGTGGCCAGATTACTGGCTAGACACATGAGCCAAGGGGGAGCTCTCTGAGGATACCACGACCCTTGTCCTAGTCAAGCCAACAGCATTCTCAGCCTCCAGCTGCTCTGACCCAGCATTCAAGGGTGCCACAGTACCATGTCTTGAAGTTCACCTGCAGCTTCAAACAGGAAAATACCACAAGGTGGCCACTACACAGGAGGTGGTGGCTCTGAGCCCCTGCCTTAGGTACCTCAACATGGACAGCAATATGGAAACTGGAATCCAGAAACAGGCTCATGGAGCCGAGACCCACACTGCCTGGAATCGCCTTTAATAACGACCATGACTGCCCAGTTCCTTTCAGAATTCATGGAACAGGAATGGAAAAGTTATCACAATCTGCAAGCAAGGTGGACCCCTTAAAGATGGAGGACAGAACCCCACATCAGGCCCCAACTCTCCCTGAGCCATGTTGTGCTTCAAGTTCTCCTTTCTGGGAAGTGTTGCCTCTGGCAGACCCTACCTAGGAGCTAGAGAGAGCTTGCCAGCCCTCACGGTGGCCTTTCATGGGGGTCAGGAGACCCTTCAGAGCATGACGCCCTTGTCTCCCCGCAGCAGCTAGTTATATCTTAGCAGAGGGGCTGGTGAGACTGTACCATGTGTGACCCTGTCATGAAGGGCTGTGTCATCAGTGGGCCACTGCTCTCCACAAGGCTCCCCTGAAGCAGCTGACCCTCCCCACCAGCCTCCTGGAAGACAGGGTGGTCCTGAGGCACCAACCCTGCTGAGGCAGCAGCAGCCTAGAAAGGCATTTTTTCTCTCTCTCAGGCCTTGGAATTGGCAACAGGGAACAAGGACAAAGGAAGCTAAACTTGAGGTCAAGGAGGATGGATGAAGAGGACAGGAAGTGGGCGGGCTCTTTTCCTTCCTCTGTGATTCCCAATGGGACACAGGTCAGTGCTCAAGAACAGTTCAGTCTCCCCAGGGGCCTGGAGGGCCTACCAGACATTCCCTGGAAACAAGTCCCCAGCTCCCTGCAGGCTGGAGTCACCCAGGAAGTAGGTCAGAGAGTCACCAGTCTTGGGGCAGGCCTGGAACTACCCACTGAACCTTGTAGGTTCCAGGCCTACAAGGCAGGCCAGTGGGGCTGAGGCTGTGAGCTGGTTCCACCAGGACACTAGGAGCCCCTTTCATTAAACTCTGCTTGTCAGTCACTATAGGCATCTACGAAGGTGGCCTCTCCCTTGAGACTCCAAGGCTGCCCAAGAGGTGCAGAGACAACAGCAGGCCAAGACTCCCTGGTCCCTACAGATCTGTGACTTGTTTTCCACAGCAGCAGCAATCTGCTGGAGCGGTAGCCCAGCTGCATCTTCTGGGCAGTGCCATCCTCCTCCAGGGCAGTGATGATCTGAAAGGCAGGACCAACAGCATCTGGGGAGACTTCTCTGGACCCCACAGTCCCACAGGTAGACCTACTAAGGGGCTGCAGCATTTGGGCCGGGTTGACAATGGAAATCCAATGTCTCTCAGATATAACCATGAGGCTGACTGTGGGTCTCACTGGCGAGGGTGAAAACAGAACAGTGGCCTGGGTTGCTTTTCTAGGGTGTCTGAGGCATGGTCTCAGCATAGCCTAAAGCACAAACTTCCTGCCTCTCCTGTGCTGATACAGCTGAGCACCTCCACAGGGCAGATGTTCCAGAGTAGACTGTCAGGGAGTGACACAAGCCGCTCAACACCTAACACTCTTTCCTTGACACGCTCATTTTGTGTAGCAGCCAGCCTTACACACCCACTGGCCTTCTCACAAGGTCTGTCGTAGCCAGCCCCGTTGCCCTTCCTGCCAGCTAATGGCATTTCATGGCTCTCTGTGCCAAGACCAAGAGGATGTGGTTTGGGAGGCAGATATGGAGGTTGGGGAGAGGAGCTGCCTCTCCTGTGCTCCAACAGGTGGAGGCTGTGTCACCTCTGCCTGCCTGTGCTGGGGCTGGCTTCACACCGGACGAGGCTGATCAAAACCTTAGTTCTGGAATGGGCATGGTATCATAAATATTTATGGCATATATTTTAGAAATATTTAAAAAATAAAATTTTATGTGGCTGTGAAACTATTACTCAAATTTAATGTTTTTATGAGGTCTGGAGAGATGGCTCACCTGACTGCTCTTCCAAATGTCCTGAGTTCAATTCCCAGCAACCACATGGTGGCTCACAACCATAGGTAATGGGATCTGATGCCCTCTTCTGGTGTGTCTGAAGAGAGTGACAGTGTATTCACATACATAAAATAATAAATAAATCTTTTTAAAAAAAAGTTATCCAAATACTTAGGTTATACACTTACCAAAAAATCAAGAAAACTGCTGGAAAGCGGTTGTACATCCTTTAATCCCAGCACTTGGGAGACAGAGGTAGGTATGTCTCTGATTTTGAGGCCAACCTAGTCTACAGAGGGAGTTCTAGGACAGCCAGGGCTACACAGAGAAACCCTGTCTCGAAAAACAAAACAAAAACAAACTAACAAACAAAAAAACATGGGAAGTTTGACGTTTCTCTCTTTAAAATATTTGTTTAATTATTACTATTTTATTTAAATTGTCCAATGAAGTCGGCCAGCGGTGGCGCACCACTGCAGTCGCGCGCTCTGGAGTCCGAGGTGGCAGTCTCTCCCGAGTTCAAATCCCGCCTGTGCTTGCTCACAGGAAAAAGAAAATAAAAAATAAATAAAATAAAATAAATTGTCCAATGAAGCCAGAAGAGGTTGTTGGACCCATTGGAGTGGGAGTTGCAGGGAGTTGTGAGCTGCTGGGAACTGACCTCGGTCCCCTGGTACAGTGTCAGGTACTCCTAATTACAGATCCATCCATGAAGCTCCAGAGATGCCTCCAAAAAACCCAAAGCAAGAATCCATTTTAGTATGATTGTAACAAGTGTTTCACATGCATGTATGTCTGTTTTGGTTGCATGTATGACTGGGTACCTCCTGTATGCCTCAGAAGAGGGCATCGGATCCCTGGAACTGGAGCTGGGAGCTACCATGTGGGTGCTGAGACTCAAACCTGGAACTTAGCCACCAATTTACCTCTTAACATCAAAATACAGGGTAGCTGCAACTTCAGCTCCAGGTCATCCAACACCCTGTTCCATCTCCTGTGATACCCACTCACATCTAACATATGCACACATGTAGACACATACATACATACATACCACTCACATCTACACATATGCACACATGTAACACATAAATTACATAAATATATAAATGGCCACAAACTCAGAAATCCACCTGCCTCTGCCTCCTGAGTGCTGTGATTTACTGGTGTGCCTGGTTCTCTGCCTTTTTTTGTTGTTGTTCTTTTCTTTTTTTCTTTTCCTTTCTTTTCTTTTTCTATGTTCATTCTCTCTTTCTTTCCTTGATTCTTTTTTCTTTTTTCTTTCGAGACAGTGTTTCTCTGTGTAGCCCTGGCTGTCCTGGAACTCACTCTGTAGACTAGGCTGGCCTCGAAGTCAGAAATTCACCTGCCTCTGCTTCCCAAGTGCTGGGATTAAAGGCATATGCCACCACTGCCCAGCAACCCTGCCTATTTTTGACTATATAGATACTTAGGTTTAACAAATTGTTGTTGCAAAGATTCCCATTTGCCTTGTAGAATGGCCCACAATGGGCTGGGCCCTCCCACAGCAATCACTAATTAAGGAATACCCTACAGACTTGCCTACCGCCTGATCATGTGAAGGCATTTTCTCCATCCAGGTTCCCTCCCCTCAGATGACTTTAGCTTGTGTCAAGTTGACATAAAACCAACCAGGACAAGGTCTCCTGTGGCTGCAGTCAGATGGTGTTCCCAGCTGCATTGTCCTCAGAACCTTCTGTATTCTGTCCACAGCCTGGACCGCAGGATCTGAGGTTTTTCTCCCTCCTCCTTCCTCCCTCTCTCTGGAAGGGCGTTTTGAGCCTTTGCTGTCTCTTTACGGAACCTCAGGGTAGCCCAGTGTCTTACTGGAAGCTGAAGACTGTGATGGCAAGTTTCCCAAACCAACTGGATAACACACTGAAGCCTGTGATTAAGAGCTGCAGACATCTGGCCGTACCCAGCAAGGTCCCAACTGTTTGCAGCATGCATCTGGTTAAGAACCTGTGTGTACTCTTGCTCCATCCTTGTTAATGTTGTTAAATTAAGGTGGTATTGCAGGATTACCAAACACGTGACTGTGCAACTATGTCTTTATTCAATAACTGCAGTGGCCAGTCATGGTGGCCCCTTCTAAAAGATACATCTACATCCCGATCCCTGGAACCTGTATTGCCTTAATTGACAAAGGTGTGAATGTCATTTAATATGATAAAGTATATGACTGGGTAGCACTGGGGATATGGGTCACCAATTAAAAAAAGCACATACCACTTCTACAGGAGACTCAGGTTCTATTCCCAGAACCTCCTGGGCAGCTCTCAACTGCCTGCAAGTCTAGTGATCTGACACCTCTAACTTTGTGGGACCTGTGATCAGGTTCAAAATACACACACTCATTCACAGAATTAAAAAAAATCAAAGATGTGACTGGGTTATCAATCTCAAATGAGGATCTTAGTTTATCCAGGTGTGCTCTGAACACATTTACAGATGAACTAAAAAGAAAGACATCCTAGCTGAATGATGGTGGCTGCTGTGTTTGACTTTAATCCCAGCACTTGGAGGCAGAAGCAAGCAGATCTCTGAGTTCGAGGCCAGCCTGGCCTACAGAGTGAGGATCAGGACAGCCAGGCTACACAGAGAACCCTGTCTCATCCAGGTCCTCTCAGCTGGATGATATGCACCTTTAATCTCAGCACTCAGCAGCGGGCAGAGGCAGGTGGATCCCTGTGAGTTCCAGTGCAGCCTTGTCTACACAGTGAGCCTAGGCCACCAGAGCTACATAGTGAGATACAACAAAGCAGAGAAGAATGTAGACTGGGATGAGAACACAGACTGGTGGCAGAGACAGAGAATGGTGTGAGGCTTCAGGTCCAGGGATGCCAGGGCAGCTTCTGGGACATGGCAGAGACAAGGGTGCATTGTCTCCTAGTGTCCCTGCAGAGAACAGGGCCCTGCCACTGTCAGATAAGCAATGTCTAAACCTGGGAGAGAGTGTATTTTCCCACACACCCCATCTCATTTACACTCACTTACTAATGGGCCCCAGGAAGCTACTGCAACAACCATGTTCAACTCACCTTGTGCGGTGAATGTCAGAGCCTCAGAAAATGTCTTTCAGCTCATTTCTCCACTGGTCACTTGATGATCCCTTTGCCAGATAGCCAGTATTGAAATACTGGTTTAAATACAGCAAGAAGTATCTGTTTAGGGGCAGGAGATGTTGCTTACTGGTTAAGAGTACTGGCTGCTTTTCCAAAGGCCCTGGGTTTGATTTTCAGTACCCACATGGTGTCAGTACCACTCACAACTGTCTGCAACCTCAGTGCCAGGAGGTCAAATGCCCTTTTCTGGCTTCACAGGCAAGAGATTTCATGTTTGAGGCCAACCTAAACTCTACAGTGAATTGTAGGCCAGTCTGGATCATAAGATGCTGTCCTCTTTCATTCAGTCTCTCTCTCCCTCAACATACACACACACCACACACCATAAACAATTATACATTGTAAAATAATCAGATCTCCTTCATGGATGGAAAATGTCCATTGTTCAGGTGTCTGTGGTAGCAATGCCTCATGACTATTATAAGGAGTTATAACAGCTCTGCATTTGAACATCTAAATCAGTCACTCAGAGAAAGAAGCTAGGGCCATCCTCTGGCTCAGGAAACATGCAAACAGAAAGTTCAAAGCCAAGCACTGTGGCACACATCTTTCATCCCAGCCCTTGGGAGGTAGAGGCAGACAGATCTCTAAGTTTGAGGCCTGGACTATATATATCTAGATCCAGGCTTGTCAGTCAGGGATAGATAGTGAGACCCTGTCTTAAAATAAAAAAAGAAAAGAAAAAAAGAAGAAAGAAGGAAAGAAAATTGAAAAAAGTACAGCACAAGGAGGCCTCTGGCTCCTTTCAGGGCCTGCACTGTGGCCTTTGTCCCCTCTTCAGGGTGCTTTGCTTTTGCTGGGTGCTTCACATTCAACCCTCCAATTATGTAGTAAGAAAGTCAGGGTGGTGTCTGCAGTCCTCAAAACTATTTTCAGTCTGAATCAGGAGAGAGCATAGTTGAAAAAGTGTGTCTCTGCGTGTATATACATATGTCCATTTTGTATGTGTGTGTCTCTGTGTGCATATACATGTATCCACTTTCTATGTGTGTGTCTAGTATGTATACATGCGTCTGTCCATTGTGTATGTCTGTGTACGCTCTATCATAGTGCTGGGTTCTTGAGTTATTGTCTTTTTGTTATCTTGTCTTTTTTTTTTTTTTCTTCAGAGCTGAGGACCGAACACAGGGCCTTGAGCTTGCTAGGCAAGTGCTCTACCACTGAGCTAAATTCCCAACCTTGAGTTATTGTCTTAAAAGAAAAAAAAACAGTTACCAAGAGTCCAGGACACAGGCTCTACCCTGTGGATGCACAGGAGAAGGTAATTTTAGAATAAAAATACATTCCAGCCGGGCAGTGGTTCACATGCCTTCAATCCCACCACTTGGTTGGCAGAGGCAGGCAGATTTCTGAGTTAGAGGCGAGCCTGGTCTACTGAGTGAGTTCCAGGACAGCCAGGGCTACACAGAGAAACCCTGTCTCCAAAAAAAAAAAAAAAAAAAAAAAGGAAAAATACATTCTGATTGCTGGTTATTAATATAACGAACAAGAAGAAAATCAGTATGACTGTTTACTTTTCTATTTTTGAAACAAAGTTTCATTCTTAGCCTGTTGAAAATTTGTGTGTTACTCTGTATTTTCTAGAAAGTTCTGAAAAGAACATCATCAATCAGGGCTACCCCAGATAATCTACTTTTTGGTCTCCACAGTGCCAGGCAGGGGTTGTTGAGCTCATCTATGTGATGAATAACACTGTGGAGTGAATTTAGGTGTGAACACTCTTAGCTGAGTGTATCTGGCTCCGGTGAGTGAGTGTGTGTGGGGGGCGGGAGGGTGAGGCTGAGAGTCTACACACCTGCAGCTTGCTGCAATCAAAGCCTGAGGAGCTGCCGGTGGCAACCCTGTCAAATCTTTGGCCAAGCCTTTAAAATTGGAGCAAGCTGGGGAGGAGAAAGAAGAGTGAATGTGGACTTAGGCCACCTAAGATGGAGTTCTATTTGCCTAGTGTGCCGCTGCTGAAAATCCTCTCCTATCTGGACGCCTACAGTTTGCTACAGGCTGCCCAAGTGAACAAGGTAAAAGCTCCTTGGCTGAACTCCTCCATCTTGGTGCATCGTAAGGTCCTGGGCCTTTCCTGCTCACTCTTGGAGTCTCGGCGACCCCAGCATGATACTCACACAGCCTGGCTTCCTTTCCTCTTCCTTTCCTTTTGCTTCCCTTCCTTCTCTTCCTCCCTTCCCTTTCTTCCTGCCCTTCCTTCTCTTCCTTCCCTTCATTTTTTCTTCCTTTCCTCTTCCTTCCCTTCGTTTTTTCTTCCCTCCCTTTTCTCCTTCCCTCCATTCCCTCCTTATTCAGACCTGTCTACTCAGCTCTGACACATTAATGTCTCAGGAACTCAGCTGCTTCTCTTGACCAACAGGAGCACCGACCTACAGAATAGCAAACGGACACATCTAGGGCTCATGGGTTAGCATCATCCACTCTGAAGACCTCAAATCCAGTTAAGTGAGGCAGGAGTGGTGGCACATGCCTGTCATTGAAGCACTTGGGAGGTGGAAGCAAGATGACCAGGAGTTTGGGTCAAACTCAATTACATGAATTTAGAACCAGCCCAGGCTACTTAGACACCCCATCTCAGAACAGCACCAGTGACAACAAAATTCTGCTAAACAAAAAGAACAAGCTGCCCTGTGGAGATGTGCTGCTGATATGTGGCATCCTTGAGACTCTGTGTCAGACCTGTGGAGACTGGCCCTCCTTCCTCTCAGCCCTCCTCATAAGGTGACTTGTGTTTGCTGGGGTAGGTCTGTCCAGGCTGCCTGGGCGTGGGGAACTACAACTGTGCTTGATTAACCTGTGTAGGCCCAGCACAGAACAAATGGAGAGCAAGGAGAAGGGGGCGGTTATTGATTGAAGGATTCTTTTCTCTCCCATAGGACTGGAATGCAATTGCAAGCAGTGATATCCTGTGGAAGTAAGGAGAGGGGCGGGGTGGGATGGGAAGAAGGGACAAGATGGGGCAGGAAGGGAAGAGGAGGCCTTCTGACTCGCTGTGTGAGGATGGTTAGTGAATAAAAGTTTTGGGGACTGTTACCTTGGTTCTAAGGTGAGGTGACTGGGTCAGCCTGATGTGATTGCAACTATGCATTGCAGGAAGTTCTGTGTGAAGAGATGGCTCTTCTGTGACATGGTGTCCCTACAGCTCCTGGGCACAGAGACATGGAAGCAGTTCTTTGTTGACCAAACATGGCAAGAACACACCAAGTCCCGGGCAAAGCCAGAAGATTTCACTTACAAGGAAATTTATGTGGAGTCTGGTATGGCCTTGGGTAAGCTAGAAGAGACACCACCCACTTGGTTTTTCCCATGCTCTGCAGTCCTACATGCTCAGTCAAGAAGAGAAAGGGAATTGTAGTTTAAAGGGATGGGGTGCTGTGCTTGCCTAGCCATAGAACCACTCTGTATCTGCTGAGTGGTTGCTCAAAATTGTAAAACCAGCCCTATCTATCACTCCCTTTCCCTGAAGGCTTTGTATGTTTTCCAAAGTATAGAGAAAATTTAATGGGGAAATTATTACATAGGCTTTAGTATTTATCTTTTTTCTATAGACTTCCTCAGAACAGCTTTCTAATGGAGAGAGACTTTTAAATTTCTTTCATAGATTATTTTTAGTGTGTGTATGTGATGTGTGTACAGGGCACAGTGTGTGTGTGTGTGTGTGTGTGTGTGTGTGTAGACAACATTGTGGAATTGGTTCTCCTGATGGGAAAAAATCTCAACCATTTCTTTTTGTTTTGAAACTATATAGCTGTGGCTAGCCTGGAACTTGATCTGTAGACTATACTAGCCTAAAACTAAGATCTGCCGCTTGCTTTCACTGGGACTGGTACATCTTTACATCTGGTTTTCTTTCTTTCTTTCTTTCTTTCTTTCTTTCTTTCTTTCTTTCTTTCTTTCTTTCTTTCCATTTCTTTCTTTCTTTGTTTCTTTCCTTTTTCTTTCTTCCAAGACAGGATCTCATGTACCACAGGCTGACCTCAAATCCTTCCTGTAGCAAACACCAATCACCTTTATCCTTCTGCCTCCAAATGAGAACTGGGTTACAGTTTATAGGCTGCTAGGAACAGAAGCGAGCACTCTCCCCACTGAGTTCCAGCCCCAGCCCCCAGTACCCATTTTGTATCTCTAGAAGCACATTAAAGAGTAACTTTATCTGAACAAAGGACCAACCTGCAGTGTGCTTGACTGCCTCTGCTTCATCCTTCCCACAACTTTTATCCAAGCCTTCTACAAGGGAGAGGAAAATGAAACATACCTCCTTCCGTTTGACTTGCCCTCAACTGTCACTTGTCCACATCTTGTTGGGGTTTCCTTACAGGAATTCGGGGATTTGCATATTATCTCTCAGGTCGTGGCTTGACAAGAAACCGACAAGACAGATCAGTTGTCTGTATGGTGAGTTCCAAGGCCAAGATTTCCACCTGGGATATTCATGAGGTGAGTCTGGCCAATGAGTAGCAAAAGTTACCTGGATGTCAATTCTGATTTTATCTTTTTGTTGTTGGTGATGATGAGACAGGATCTCCCTGTATAGACCTGACTGTCTAGAAGTCCCCATGTAGATCCACCTACCTTGGCTCCTCATGTGCTCCGGTCAAAGGTTTACACCACACACCTGATTTTTCCCCTTACTGTTTTTTCTTTTAGATTTAATTATTTTATATGAGTGTTTCCTGTGCATATATGTATGTGTAATGCACATGTGTCTGCTGGCTGTGGAGGTCACAAGAGAGTGTCAAGTCCCTTAAAACTATAGTTTCAGATGGCTGTAAGTTGTGGGAACTGCAGCTGTGGTCACTGGAATCAGATCCTCTGCTAAGCCATGTCTGCAGTGCCTGTCAGTGTTTCAAAGTTTTCATCATAAGATTGTTCACATACTAAGTCAGGTTTACTCCCTGGTATTCCTTTTTAAGATATGTTTTCTATTTTATATTTGTATGTGCCTGTATTAGTTTATGTTGGTGCCAGATATGTTTTTTATTTTATATGTGTGTACCTGTGTTAGTTAATGGTTGGTGCCTGCTTGCCCAGGCCAGAGACTGAGATGTTGTGTAGGCTTTGGGAACCCACCTAGGGTCCTCTACAGAGCATTACTTGCTCTGAGCTGCTGAACCATCACTCTGGCCTCTTACTCCAGGGTTTGTTTGTTGCTGATTTCTGTTTGGAACAGGGTTTCACTGTGTAAGAGCCTTGGGGGAAACTTGCTCTGGAGACTAGGCTGGCCTCAAAGTCTGTGATCTGCCAACCTCGGCCTGCTGGGATCAAAAGTGTACAGTGTCCACCAGGCCCTTTCAGGGTGGTGTTTCAAGGCTGCTGTGAATGGGATGGCTTCCCTGATCCTCTCACTTTGTTTATTGCTGTATAGGAAGGGCACTATTGTTTTTTCCATGTTAGCTTCATAGTCTCTCAATTTGCTGGAAGTTTATCAGTTCTAAGAGTGTTCCCGTGGAGTCTTGGGGTCTCTAAGTACAGACTCATAGTGTCTGCAAATGAGGAAACTCTGACTTTTCTTCCCTTTTGTTTGTTTCTCTTCTTTGATTATTCTAGATAAAACAATACCATTTTGAGGAAGAGTAGAGAGTGTGGATATACTTGTCTTGTTCCTGATTTTGCTGGAAATGCTTTGAGGTTTTTTTTTTTAAGCTGTTTGAGGGAATGCAGTAAGAAACCTGCCTACATGACTGCTCCATGATAATGATTAAGGTTTTTTACTATAGATATAAGAGAGGTGCCAGAGGCTTCTAGAAGAGTCCAGAGCAGACAGAGAAAGAAGTAGACTGTGTTGTGTTTTTAAAAAGACCAGGGTATGTTTTGTAGAGGAGAGTATGGTGAGGTGGGAAGGGTGCCCTTGGTGGGCCCACCTTGAGGCATCCCTGCCACCAAGGTACCAAACATAATGATGGGTATCTTATAAAATAGAGTTTATTTAGGGAATGGAAAGGGGAGATGAGAAGGAGTAGAGAATAGAAAGATGGAGAGAAGGAGAGTAGAGGAGGACCAGTCAGAACACGTAGAAGGGGGAAAAGGAAGGGGAGGAGGAAGAGGGAAAGGGGTTAGGGAGAGGAAAGAGTCAGACAGAAGGCACAGAGAGAGCAAGGAGGGTGACAAACAGCCCCTTTTACAGCAAGCCAGGCCTACCTGGCTGCTGCCTAGGCTAGAGCCTAGAAGGCGTGCTCACATCCCTCCATTTTGGTTTAATTTTGAAAAGGAGAAACTAGAAAGAGGTGGTGGTGGACCAGGATAGGGTGGTCATGATGTTTAGCTATTTCCTGCCTATTCTGAGGGGTTGTGTCTCTGGGAAACCTGAGAAAATGGGGATGTGAGGTTGGTCCAGTCTTGGGAGAATTGGCTGTTTCCTTGCTATCCAGGATCTGTGGGACCATCTGTGATAGGAAGAAGCAGGTGTGTAGAAGCATCTGTCTGTGAGAGCAGGTGCTAGCACATCTGTAGTTGGTTCTCTGGAGCTGTCCTGGATGCAGATTTTGAGGAAACGCTTGGACATAGCAAGACGCTGAAAAACACACATATATATTAGAGGTAGAGA
Source organism: Mastomys natalensis (assembly GCA_021653895.1). Classification (NCBI taxonomy): domain Eukaryota; kingdom Metazoa; phylum Chordata; class Mammalia; order Rodentia; family Muridae; genus Mastomys; species Mastomys natalensis. Next base: position 9,149 of record JAJTUV010004091.1, on the reverse strand, counting down.
ATAAAGTTAAGTACTTTTGGGAGAAAAATCTTCTTAGGTGTACATTTGAAACCCTTAGTTCTTGAGGTTGAGGTGAGAGAAGTTCTAATCCCAGGGCACAGGAGGGAATCCCATCCTCTGGAATAGGGAACAGGTAGAAACTCAGGCTATTGATTGGCAGGTGTACTTATCTAGATGGAGTCTGTTTGGTCTATGAGAGGTGGATCTGAGTGGGTTTCCTGGAGCTTATAAGTTTACAAAAGAGATAAATCTGTTAACAGCATGAAACTCTTTAAGATGAGTTTAGGGAAGACAAAAACCTTTCATGGAGCGAAGGAGCAAGAAGGGCTTTTCCCTTCTATCTGGGAGGTTGAATAGATATAAATTTAGCACAATGAGAAACATGTTAAGTTTACATTTAAAAGGCAATTAAAGCAAACTTGAAACTTTGACTTGCGAATTTGATAGTTGATTATATAGATTAATATGAAAAACACCTTAAGTCTATAGATAATAGTGACAGAGAAAAGGTATGGGATCATGGCAACACCAGAGTCAGGGCAGCTGGTGAAAGGTGAAGTAAGATTACTTGGCAGGGTCCCTGGTGAAGCTGTAAGTGGCAACTGTGAGTTACTTCAGGGGGTACACATAGCCAGCAATCTTTAAAGTGCCCAGGCTGCATGACATTAAGGAGTTGGTAGGCCAAGGTCAGGGTCTGATGCAGAAGGCAAAATGACAGGTTAGTGTTATTTATGAGGGGGAATGTCAAGGAAGTAAGGACCTTGGAGGAGTGTAAGAATGTCCTGTGGTGGGTGAAACAGCTCTAGCTACCTTGTCAGCTCGGTTTTTTCCCTTGGAGACAATATTGTCATCCATCTCTTGGGACCTGCAGTGGACAATTCCATCGTGATTCTGGCAGAGGGAGTGTGGCCATCAGGCCCAGAAGATGAGAAGCTTTTTCCTGTGGGGAGGAACGTGGGAGAAATGACTCACTTGTCTTAGGCAATAGGAGACATGTACCTCTCTGGATGTCCTCTGTCCACAGTTTAGACCGAGTCCTGGCAGCGGACAAGGCAATGGAGCTGTGTTTCTCAGTGGTTATCATGTCACACTCTAGGCAGTCTTGTTGTCACTGTGCTCGTATCACTCAGAGATCTTGGGAGTTGGGGTTCACTGTCAGGATTTGGTAGTCTCTGTCTATCAGAGTAAGCTTTAAATTAGAAAAGCATAGTAACATAGTTACCATAGTAGCACTTAGCATCACATTTAGCAGATTTCTGACAGGGATGAGAGCCAGTATCTATTGAGTATATTGGAGTTAGACAATCTGTGTTTATTTGTTCTAGAATGTATCTAGTAAGTAAAGAGAGTACATTGTAAATTAGTAACAGTAGCAAAACCAAGGCTAAAGATACCTTTTGGCAGATGGGAACTTGTTTCAGAAGTTCCTGAGGAACAATGGCTTTTATCAAACTGTCCGAAATCCCATAATCCATCTTGATCTCATTTCTGGATATTTGGAGAGTCTTGAGAACTAACATTTACCACATACTACAGTTTGGCTACACGATTGTGTGTAGTGTGCTTCTTTTGCTGTGTTAAAAGGCCATGACCAAAAGTAACTTGGTGGAAAGAACTCAGAGGTTAGTTCATCAGAGGAGGCTCAGACAGAAAACTGAAGCAGAGGCCATGGAGGATTGGTCATTCTTTCATGGCTCGCTCTCCATGGCTTGCTCAGTTAGCTTTCTTATACCACCCAGGACCACCAGCCTGGCAGTGGCACTGCCTACAGTGGGCTGAGTCTTCCACCCTGATGATTAATTAGAGAAATAGTCTACAGATGTGCTTAGAGGCCATCTGCTGGCATGGATGTGGGGGTGATGCCCTCCCTCAATTCACTACCTGTGGTAGTCAGGAGAGCTGGCCCTGCCCTCTCATTGGCTCTGGTACTAGGAGAATGGGCACCCACTCTTTGACTGGGGAGCACAGTGAAGCTTGCTCTCTTGGGGGGTGTGTGGAACAATTGACCCAGCTGTTCTCCACGTATTCTTTCTCTGGTAGTGCCTACTAGGGTTTGGGGTACCTCACCCCAGGAGCTAAACAGAACAAGTGTGGCTTACACTGAGCATAATTCTCTTGAGACTTTCCTGGGCTGTGTGTCTCTGGGGAGGAAACACGGCTAGAGCTGTGGCAGCATTGCTTGGTATGTCAGCAGCACACTGTGTACGTAGAGCATCTCTGTTTTCTATGGTGTTGTGAGTGTTAGGGGCCCAGATGATGCCCTGGGGGAGGGATGGTGGGGACCCTAGTACCAGTGGGAAAGAACACAGGACTGGCCATGCCTGTGGTTCTTGAGGACATTACTCTGGCTTGTCTCAGCTTAAGACACTAGATTCCCTCTGTGCAGTCCCTGCTGGTTTATGCAAGAGTATGTTTTTTCTTGTGTACTCTGACTTGTGAGACAGCCAGCTGCTGAGCCATGTAGGAGAGAACCGGGTGAATGCTGGATACCTCCATATGTGTTTTCTTCTTTCTCCATATTTTTTTTGGACCTCCGCTTCCTCTCAAATATTTTTTATTTTAAAAGGTAAAATGAGCCGAATGGAGTGAACATTAATCCATTCTTAAGGTTGGTTGGTTTCTGTTTGTCGGGGAGACGGTCACATCCTGTAGTCTTAGCTTGCCTGGAATTGTGTCCACCAGGCTGGCCTCCAACTCAGATCTGCCTGCCTCTGCCTCCTGAGTGCTGGGACTAAAGGGGTGGCCCAGCACACGCAGCACAGGGGTTTATTTTGTTAGACAGGATCTCAATGATTATAACCCTTGTCTCCTGCAGCAAACTGAAGGTGGGGCAGAATGAACAGGATGATCTTGGCATTGAGGTTTTGGGGGTTTTGTTTGGTGTTGGTTTTGGGGGGTTAAGGAGCTGTTTAGGAATATCAGGCTGTCCTAGAGTTCACTGTGCAGTCCAGGCTGGCCTCAGACTCATGGGACCCTCTGACCTCTGCCTCCTAAGTGCTAGGCAGGATCCAGTGGTGCATCCTCATCGTCCCTGGCAGAGGGAGCACGGAGTGGAGCTCTCCACCTCAACCTTGAGACACTGAGTCATGTGCTCCTTGTTAACAAGGACTTGCAACAGGTTGCCTTTGAAAGGAGTCAAGATTGACTCAAAGGGGAGATTACATTTAGTGGGAAGGAGAGGTTATTAATATTTTCATGCAAATGGAACTAAGGGTTTAGAAATTGCTATATTGAATGCTGCCTCTAATATTTTATCTAAATTTTAATTATGCTTTTGGCTTCTTGTTATTGATACTGCTGCTGGTGGAGTGAATGTGTGTGTGAGTGTGTGTGTGTGTGTGGTGTGTGTGTGTGGAGAGTGTGAGGTGTGTGTGAGAGTGTGTGTGTGTGGGTGAGTGAGGGTGTGAGTGAGTGAGTGTGTGGTGTGAGTGAGTGTGTTTGTGTGAGTGAGTGTGTGGTGTGAGGTGTGTGGTGTGTGAGTGAGAGTGTGAGTGAGAGTGTGAGTGAGAGTGTGGAGTGAGAGTGTGAGTGAGTGAGGTGTGGGTGAGTGAGTGTTGGTGGGTGATGAGAGTGTGGGTGAGTGAGAGTATGTGTGTGTGAGAGTGTGTGTGTGTGAGTGTGTGTGTGTGAGTGAGGTGTGTGTTGTAGTGAGTAGAGTGTGAGTGAGTGAGAGTGTGAGTGAGTGAGTGTGAGTGAGTGAGTGTGGGTGAGTGTGAGAGTATGTGTGTGTGTGAGATTGTGTGTGTGTGAGATTGTGTGTGTGTGGGTGTGTGTGTGCAGTGTGTGTGACAGAGTGTGTGAGTGTGTGTCTGAGTGAGTGTGTGTTGAGTGAGGGTGTGTGTGTTAGTATGAGTTGTGTGTGAGTGTATGACTTTTTTTTTGTACCTACAACCAAAGATGGCATCAGATCCCATTACAGATGGTTGTGAGTCACCATGTGGTTGCTGGGAATAGAATTCAGGACATCTGGAAGATTAGTCAGTGCTCTTAACCTCTTAGCCATCTCTCCAGCCCTTTGTTTTTTTTTTTTTTTTTTTTTTTTTGTTGTTGTTTGTTTTGTTTTGTTTTTAAGCTAAGATAAAGTTTTCAAAAGAACCAGTTTTTCTCAGTTGCAATGTATAAGAATTGATACAATATCCAGTTTTGGAACTGATTCATTGTAAATTTTTTTGTTTCATGTGTTATAAAACCTAATAATGCCAGAAGTGGTGGCCCAGGCCTTTAACTCCAGCATTCTGAGGCAGCCTGTTTTACATAGTGTGTTCCAGAAAAGTCAGAGGTATAGAGTGACTTTGTCTGAAAAACAACAACAAACTAGCTCCACTAGAAGTAACAATAGGCACATACTCTCTGCTTGCACTGTCAGTAAAGGTGAAATGGCTTTGAGCACAGGGCCGCTGGTTGTTCTTCATACATGTTTGTGGGAGTTAGTTCTCCCTTCCATGTGGTTCCTGAGGATTGAACTCCTGTCGTCAGGTTTAGTGGCAAGTGCCTTCCCTGGTGAGCCATCTTGACAGCCATGTTCTTTCTGGTCTGAATAGTGAGTGTGTGCTTGCCTCTGAGCACAATGTAATGTGTCCTGTTTTCCTGTCCACTCATGCCCAATAATCTAGATGATTTGTTTTTCTTCTTTGTGTTTTTTTATTTTTTTATTTTCATAGGTATTCTGCCTACATGTATGTCCGTGTGAGAGTGTCATGTCCCCAGGAACTGGAGTTGCAGACAGCTGTGAGCTGCCATGTGTGTGCTGGGAATTGAACCCAGTTCCTTTGGTTAAGAACAGCTGGTGGTCTTAAATGCTGAGACATCTCTCCAGCCCTGTCTTTCTTTCTTTCTTTCTTTCTTTCTTTCTTTCTTTCTTTCTTTCTTTCTTTCTTTTTTTTTTTTTGAGATAGTCTTGTAATGTCGTTCCAACCGGCCTTCAACTTGACATTGTAGACCAGACTGCCTTAAGCTTCTAGTGACCTTTCTGCCTCTCCTCCCTGGGCTGGGATTCTAGGCTTGTGCTACTATGTCAGGGATGCTTAGAACTTCCATATTCTTTTCTTGTAAGTAAGAAGGGATTCTATTCTGGACGAGACTTCCAAATAAAGCTGGTGGGTGAAAGCAGTTGAACTAGAGGTGCTCAGACATGATGATGTTCTTGTTCCCTAGGGTGTTATGACCTGGGTAAGCCCAGAACAGCCCACCTACATCAAGATGTTGACTACCCTCCCTGAGATGCACATTGCGGTCACTGTAGATGTAGATGAAACTATCAAACTGTGGGACTGTCACAACAGGGAAGCTCTGGGGACTAACAAGCTGCTCTTTCCCTGTCAATCACTGAAAGCTGTCCTTACACAAGGATGGCCCGATTGTCTTGGTAAGTGACCCCCAAATCTGGAATAGTCACACAGAACAAAACACTTGCCACTTTAAGGTCCCATTACTGTCAAATCTTAACTTACCATCTTGGAGTCTCTGCAACCCTGAGAGTCAATCACAGTATACCCTAAACATGGCCATCCCTTAGCCTTTGACCTACTTCATGTACATTTCTTTAGGCCATTCTCTTAATAATATCATTTTGAATTCTTTCTGGGATCTGGGGAGAGATGGTTGAGTAGGTAGCATGTTTGCTGTGCAAGCATGAAGACCCAAGTTCAAATCCCTAACTCTCACATCAAAAGTGAGATGTGGCTAAGGTGCCTATAACCCAGTAGTTTAGGGGATGGAAACACAGGGTCACTGGGACTAGACAGCTGCTAGCCAAGCCAGCCTAAGTCCAGGTCCAATAAGAGACTCTCTCAGGAAATCAGGAGAAAATGAATGACAGGATACCTGGCATCCTTCTCTGGTTTCCATGTGTGCCCTGGTATGTAACGTATGTACACATACATAAATATACATATAACAGCACTCATACACAATTATTTTCTAAGTGGTTTTACATCCTCTTGTCTTTGAAATGTTTATTATTGCTGAATTCATAATTTGGATAGGGACAATAGGAAAAAATGTGAAAGATGTTGAGAAAAAAGGATAACGCTGAGGTCCGAGTGAGTCCTGGGAAGGTTTTAGGGCTTGGAAAATCTTTACATATACCCTACCTCATGTGTTTCAGACAGAATCTCATGATGTAGTCCTGGCTGGCCTAGAACTCACTGTGTAGACTAAGGTGGTCTAACTCACTGAGCTCAGACTGCCTATGCCTTCTGAGTGTTGGGGTTAAAGGTAATATACTATTTGGCCTTACAAAAGTTTCTTTAAAAAAAATCCTGCAGGGATAGTGTGCATGTCATAGAGGCAGGTGAATCTCTTCAGTTTGAGGCCAGTCTGCTCTAGAGAGTGAGTCCAGGATAGCCAGGGGTACACAGACAAATCCTGAAATCATGTCTCAAAAAACCCAAAAGAGAAAAATTATTTTATGTGTGAATATTATACCTGCATGTGTGTCCATGTATCACATGCATGCTTGGAGGTCAGAAAAACCCATTGGAGCCTCAGGTTGAACTCCCCCCCTCCCCACAATTACCCACTGAGTCATCTTCCCCAACCCCCCTTCCCCAGAGATTCCATGGGATCATCCCAGATGCTGTGTGAGGCAGGCTGCTCAGAGCTTTGGGTCTCTTCTTACTGGACTTGAAGACACAGTGGTGTATCTTAGAGCAGATAACATAACACTGCCTCCTCCATGCTTAACTTTTTCCCACTGACCGGGTGCCGGTGCTGTGATTTCAGGCAGGTGATATCGCCGGTAGCCTCTACATCTTTAGGATTCCAGACTTACACCTTATTTCCAAAGTCCACGTATTCCAATATGGTATTACCAAACTCTGCTGCTCTCCTCAGAAGAAATGGGTCTTTCTGTTTAAAAAAGAACCCAATATGTTGCCAAAGGTAAGTCTGTTGTAGCAACTCCAGGGTGAAGGTGGGAGATGGTGGGAAGGTCCAGCCCTCAGGGAGATTCAGGCAGACCACTCCTGCTCTCCTAAGTCCTATCATGGGGAAAGCCATTCCTATAGTCAGGAAATAATAATGTGCTTGGAAGCAGTCACATGACCAACCACAATGGCCAATGTCTATTAGTGAAGTGTCTTGAAATGTGGCTCAGCCAGAGGACAAAGGCAGGTGAAATAACAGTCCCCAGAAACCTTTGCTGGTCCTGAACTCGAAGCAATTTTCTATCCTGGCTGACATGCCACCCACCCCATGACACATTTCACATTTCACATGCTACCATACCCAGTGCCTTATATTACTGTCTTCTCTCTTAACTGCAGCTCTCTGGTGACTGGTTCTTGGGTACTTTGAGAGAAATGGTCCCAATCAGAGACCAAGTACTTCTCAGGGCCCAAGCATATTTATTTGGTTTTATACGTTGACATAGTTTCAAAGCAACCTGGGTTACAGAAGAGAGTCTCAGTGCCTCATTTTAAGAAAAAATTCCAGAACAGCCCTGGACTAGTCCTCTGCACAGGGAAATGTACTTAACCATTGTCTGCCTGATGAGTCCATTACAGTAGGATGACTGAGGCACCCTTTGACCTGGGTCAGGGACTCTATTCTGTCTCTGCTATGATGGGAGGGGCAGGAAGATGGTGAGTTATTTTCACCCTGAATGAGAGCAATGACTGCTCCCCTGTCCTGGGTGAAGAACCGATGCAGCCACTCCTGGTTTCCTAGGAAAGCCCCTTGTCTGGAGTGCACATGAGGCAGGCTGCAGAGGTGTTACTCTTCACTGACTGCACTGGGCAATACTCTCTGCAGGTGTATTTCATGAGCAGCTTACTGAGGACATCAGAATTCTCCGCCCTTGTCTACCGTTCTCTCATTCTCATTATGCCAAAGAGCCTTCTGGACCCCAAGAAGGGAAGACAGGATAACCCTGATGGCCAGATGTGGCTCCAAAAATGTCACACAATTTGCCACATTTGATATGAAGCTGGAAGAAATCGAGAACCAAAGAATTGTTCAAGGTAAACCTTAGAAAATTCTCAAGCCAGACCTTTGGCACATGCCCAAAATCAGGAGACTGGGTCAGGAAAGCTTCATAGAGGGTGCTGTCTCACAAAAGAAACAGATGGAGCTGACAAGATGGTTTAGCATTTGCACATGCAAAACATACACCCATGCAGATATGTGCACACAACACACACACAAGCATACACACACAAGCATGCACACACATACACATGCACACACACAAGTACACATACACACACAACACCACACAGACATGCATCACACACACACACACACACACACACACACTCTGATAAAGTTAAAAATAATGAAAATAAAAGACCAAGCATTGTAATGCACATCTTGAATTCCAGCATTTAGGAGGAGAGACAGGCAGATCTCTCTGGGACCCAGCCATCCTGATCTCTACAGTGAGTACAAGGTTAGCCAGGGATGCATAGTGAGATCTTGTCTCAAAAACAAAAAACCCCAAATGACAAGCAATAATGAACTAGATTATGGGGTGGCAAATGGCTTAGGGCAGTGATTCTCTACCTATAGGTCATGACCCTATGGCAAACTGCTATCTTCAAAAATACTTAACACACAATTCATAACAGTAGCAAAATTACTGTGATGAAGTATCAATGAAAGTAACTTTATGGCGGGGTGACCCCCAGTGTCACATGAGAACTGTGTTAAAGTTAATGGAAGCATTAGGAAGGTTGAGAATCGCTGGATTAAAGGAGAGACACTTAACTACCAAGCCTGACAACCTAGTTCAATTCCTGGAGTACCACATGATGGAGGAGACATACCAATCCCCAAGTTGTCCCCTGACCCCAGTATATGTGCTTGTGGCATGAATACCCACAAAAACATACTAATGTAAAAACAATTTTAAAAGAATCCTGATTTACCCTGTGTCTCCCACAAGTGCTCATCATAAGCTATAAATGCTTGTCATTGTTTTGTATTATTAGTCATTCAAGACAGGGTTTCTTTGTGTAACCATGGCTAACCTAGAACTTGCTCTGTTAGACCAGACTGGCCTTGAACTTGGAGATCCACTGACTCTGCTGGATTGTGGATTACCATATGATGATGCCAGTTTTTTGTAAAGGGAGCAGCAGGCTCCTGGCCAGATGTGACCTTGTGCCTGTTTGATGGTCACTACACTAGTGACCTATGGTTTTTGGGGG
>JAJTUV010004090.1:0-27504 GCA_021653895.1 Mastomys natalensis | reverse complement strand
CATCTCTATGGAACTCCTATGCCCTCTCTAGGCCCTCACTATTGCTGTCTCTATGGTCTCTCTAGGACATTCCTAGGCCCTCTCTAGCACTCTTTAGGTCTTAACTTTTCTGCCCTGGGTCCTCTCTAAACCGTCTGTAGACCCTCACTATGGCCATCTCAATGGACCTTTCTAGGACCTCTCAGCCCATTTAGCCCTATCTAGGCAACCACCATGGCTGTCTCGTGGTCCTCTCTAGGACATCTCTAGGCACTATCTAGACCCTCATTATGAGGAATCTATGGCCCTCTCTGGCCTCTTAGGCCATCAATATGGCCACATCTATGGTGCCCTCTAGGCCCCATCTTGGCCCTCACTATGGCTGTGTCTATGGTCCTCTCTAGTCACTTCTAGGCCCTTACTATGGCCACCCCTATGGTGCTTTCTATGCCCCTCTAGTTCCTCACTATGGACGTTTCTACGGTCCCCTCTAGGCCCTATCTAGACCCTCAGTATGACTATCTCTATGGTCCTTTCTAGGCTGTCGCTATGCCCTCTCTATGGTCGTCTCTATTGTCCTATCTAGACACTCTCTAGGCCCTCACTATGGCTGTCTCGATGGTTCTCTCTAGGACCTCTAAGCCCTTTATAGGCCCTATGTAGGCCCTCACTATGGCTGTCTCTATGGTCCTCTCTAGGCCCTCTCTAGGCCCTCCCTAGGTCTTCTCTTAGGACCTCTCTATGGTCGTCTCTATGGTCCTGTCTAGGCCCCCTCTAGGCCCCAACTATAGCCATCTCTATGGTACTCTCTTGGCGTCTCTAGACCCTCATTACTGCTGTCTCTATGGTCCTCACTATGGCCTCCCTAGGCCCTCTCTAGGCCTCTTTAGGCCCTAACTATGGCCTTCCTAATGGTGCTCTCTAAGCCGTCTCTAGGCCCTCACTTTGGCTGTCTCTATGGTACTCTCTAGGCCCTCTCTAGGCACTAAGTATGGCCATCTCTATGGTGCTCTTTAGGCCACTTCTTGGCCCTCATTGTGGCCATGTCTATGGTCTATCTAGGCCATTTCTTGGCCCTCACTGTGGCCATGTCTATGGTCTTTTCTAGACCACTTCTAGGCCTTCACTATGGCCATTTTTATGGTCCTATCTCGGCCCTCTCTAGGCCCTCACTATGCCTGTCTCTGGCCTCACCTAGGCCCTATCTAGCCCCTCATTATGGCCATCTATATGGTTTGCTCTATGCCTTCTATAGGCACTGACTATGGCTGTCTCTATTTTCCTTTCTAGGACCACTCTAGGCCCTCTCTAGGGCCTATCTAGACCATCCCTTTGGTCGTCCCTATGGTCTTCTCAAGTCGCTCTCTAGGCCCTCACGATGATTGTTTCTATATTCCCATCTATGCCCTCTCTAGGCCATCAATATGGCTGTCTCTGTCTTCTTTTCTAGGTCCCCTCGATGCCTGCAACCTGGATGTCTCTAGACCCTCACTATCGCCATCTCAATGATCCCATATAGGACCTTTCTATTGCCGTCTCCATGGTCCTGTCTAGGTTCTCACTATTGCCATATCTATCGTCCTCTTTAGGCCACCTCTAGGCCCTCACTATGGCCGTCTCAATGGACATCTCTAGGCCGTGTCTAGGCCCTCAATGTGGATGTCTCTATGGTACTCATTAGGACCAAACTAGGCCCTCTCTAGGCGCTGTCTGCCCCCTTCTACGGTCGTGTCTATGGTCATCTTTAGGTCCTATCTAGGCCCTCCCTATAGTCGTCTCTATGGTCCTCTAGGACCTCTCTAGGCCCTCTCTAAGCCCTCCCTAGGCCCTCTCTATGGTCATATTTATGGTTCTATCTAGGGCCCCTGTAGGCCTTCAATATGGCCATCTCTATGGTCCTCTCTAGGCAGTCTCTAGGCCTCACTATGACTGTCATTATGAGCCACTTTAGGCCCTCCCTGGGCCCTCACTATTGCCGTCTCTATGGTCCTCTCTAGGCCATCTTAGGCCTAACTATGGCCATATCTATGGTCCCATCTAGACCCTTCTACGCCCTCACTATTGCCATCTCTATGATCCATCTAGGCCCTCTCTATGGCTGTCTCTATGGTCCTCTCTAGGCCCTCTCTAGCCCTCACTATGGCCGTCTTTATGTTGCTCTCTATGGTCGTAATTATGGTACCCATTAGGCTCTCTCTAGTCCCTTACTATAGTAGTTTCTATGGTCCTCTCTGGGGCCTCTGTATGCTCACAGTCTGGCAGTCTTGATGGTCCTATCTAGGCCCTCTCTAGGCCTCACTATGGCCATCTATATGGTCCTCTCTAGACCCCTCTAAGCCTGCACTCTGGCAGTCTCTATGGTCCTCTCTAGGCCCTCACTATGGCCGTCTCTTTGGTCTTCTCTAGGACCACTCTATGCCCTCACTATTGCTGTGTCTATGGTCCTCCTAGGCCCTCTCTAGTGCTCTATATGGTCATCTCTATGGTCCTATCTAGGCCCTATCTTAGCTGTCCTATGGTTGTCACTATGGTCCTCTCTTGGCCTCTCTAGGCCTTCAATATGGCCATATCTATGGTCCCATCTAGGCCCTTCTATGCCCTCACAATTGCAGACTCTATGGTCCTTTATAGGCCTCTCTAGGCAATCACTATGGCTGTCTCTATTGTCCTCTCTAGGTCCTCTCTAGTCCTAAATATGGCCGTCACTATGGTCTCATTAAGGCCCTCTCTAGGCCCTCACTATGGCTGTCTCTATGGTCTTCTCTATGTTCTATCTAGTCCCTCACTATGGCAGTCTCGATTGTCCCATCTAGGCCCATTTTAGGCCCTCAATATGACGTATCTATTGTCCATCTCAGGACTCCTTAGGTCCTCACTATGGCCGTCCCAATGGTCGTCTCTAGGCTGACTCTAGGTACTCTCTATGGTCGTCTTTTTGGTCCTGTCTAGGCCCTCTCTAGGCACTTACTATGTCCATCTCGATGGTTCTCTCTAGGAACTCTAGGCCTTTTCTATGGTCTATCTAGGCCCTCACTATGGATGTCTCTATGTCCTCTCTATTATCTCTGTAGGCCCTCTCTAGGCCCTCATTATGATCCTCTCTATAGTCCTCTCTAGGCCATCTCTAGACCCTCAGTATGGCCACCTCTATGGTGCTCTCTAGGCCCAATCTTGACCCTCACTATGGCCTTGTCCATGGTCCTCTCAAGGCCACCTCTAGGCCCTCATTGTGGCCATCTGAATGGTCCTCTCTAGGCCATCACTATGGCTGTCTCAATGGTCCTCTTTAGGACCTCTGTAGACTGAGCGCTCTCTAGTCCCTCTCTATGGTCTTCTCTATGGTCCTCTCTAGGCCCTCTCTAGGCTCTAACCATTACTGTCTCTATGGTCCTCTCTAGAACCTCTCCAGGCCCACTCTAAGCCCTCTCTAGGCCCTCTCTATGGTCATCTCTATGGTCCTCTCTAGGACATCTCTAGGCCCTCATTATAACCATCTCTTTGGTCCTCATTAGGCCAACTCTAGGCCTCAATATGGCTGTCTCTATGGTCCTCTCTAGGCCTTCTCTAGGCCCACTCTAGGCCCTCATTATAATCATCTATATGGTCCTCTCTAGGCTTTCTCTAGGCCCTCAATATGGCCATCTCTATGGCACTCTTTAAGCCCCATATTGTCCCTCACTATGGCAGTGTCTATGGTCCTCTCTAGGCCACTTTTAGGCTCTCACTATGACGTCTGTTTGGTCTTCTCTAGGCCGTCTCTAGCCCCTCACTATTGCTATATCTATGGTCCTCTCTAGGACCTCTGTAGGCCCTATTTAGGCGCTCTCTAGGCCCCATCTATAGTCATCTCTATTTCCTCTCTAGGCCCTCTCTAGGCCATCACTATTGCTGTCTCTATGGTCCTCTCTATGACCTCTCCAGGCCCACTCTAAGCCCTCTCTAGGCCACCTCTATGTTCATCTCTATAGTCCTCTCTAGGCAGCCTCTAGGCCCTCACTATGGCTATCTCTATGGTCCTCCCTAGGCAGTCTCTATACCCTCACTATGGCTCTTTCTATGATCCTCTATAGGACCTCTCTGGGCCCTCTCTAGGCCCACTCTACGCCCTCACTATGGCCATCTCTATGGTCTTCTCTAGGACTTCTCTCAGCTCTCTAAGCTCTCTCTAGGCCCTCTCTGTGGTCATCTGTAATGGTCCTCTCTAGGCCATCTTTAGGCCCTCATTATGGCCATCTCTATTGTCCTCATTAGGCCATCTATAGGCCCTCACTATGGCTGTCTTTTTTGTTCTCTCTAGGACCTCTCTAGGCCCTCTCAGCACACTTTGGCCGTCTCTATGGTCCTTTCTAGGTCCTTTCTAGAACCTCACTATGACTGTCTCTTTGGTCCTTCCTATGTCCATCTAGGCCCTAATTATGGCCATCTCTATAGTGCTATTTAGGCCTCTTTAGGCCCTAATTATTGCCGCCTCTATGGTCCTCTTTAGTCCACCTCTAGGCCCTCACTATGGCAGTCTCTAGGGTCCCATCTAGGCCCTTCTATGCCCTCAAATGTCCATCTATATGGTCCTATCTAGGCCGTCTCTATTGCTGTCTCTATGGTGCTCTCTAGGCCATCTCTAGGCCCTCAGTATGGCCGTCTATAAGATGCTCTCTAGGACACTTCTAGGGCTTCACTGTGGCCATCTCTATGGGCCTCTCTAGGCCACCTTGTAGGCTTTGTCTATGACCATCTCTATGGTCCTATCTAGACCGTCTCTGGGACCTCACTATGGCTGTCTCTATTGTCCTCTCTATGCTGTTTCTAAGCCCTCACTAGGGCGGTCTCTATAGTCCTATCTACGACCTCCCTAGGCCATCTCAAGTCCCTCCCTAGGACCTCTCTAGGCTCTGTCTATGGTGGTCATTCTGGTCCTCTGTAGGCTGTCTCTAGGCCCTTAATATGGCCGTCAAAATGGTCGTCTCTAGACCCTCTCTAAGCTCTACTATGTCAGTCCCTATGGTCCTCTCTAGGCCCTCTCTAGGCCCCCCCTATGGCAGTCCCTATGGTCCTATCTAGACCCTAAATAGGCCCTCACTACAACCGTCTCTATTGCCCCATCTAGGATCTCTCTAGGCATTCACTCCGGCCATCTCTATGGTCCAATACAGGCCCCCTCTATGCTTACACTCTGGCAGTCTCTATGTCCTCTCTAGGCCCTCTATAGGACCTCACTATGGCAGTTTTGATGGTGGTCTCTAGGCCCTCACTAGGCCCTCACTCTGGCCATCTCTATGGTCCTCTCTAGGCCCTCTAGGCCCTACTATGGCCATCTCTATGGTCTTCTAGGCCATTCTAGCCTTCATTATGGTTCCTCTATGGTCTCTCTAGTCCCCTCTAGGCTCACTATGGCCATCTCTAGCTCTCTAGGCCTCTCTTTGGCCTCTCTATGATCAGCTCTAGTGTCCTACTAGGCCCTATCTAGGCCCTCACTATGGTCATGTCCTCTACTCTCTTCTCATCTGCCTATCATGATACTCTGCTCTAGGCCCTCATAGACTCTCTATGGTCCTCTCATTTGTAGCTCTCTATGGTCCACTCTAGGACCCTTCTATGGCCCTATACTATGGTCCATCTCACTGAGGTCCTCTCTAGGCCTTCAACTCTAGGACCTCACTTTGGCCGTCCTAATGGTCCTCTCTAGGCCGTCTCTAGCCCTCACTAGCTGGTCTACTATGGTCCTTCTAGGACCTCTCTAGGCCCTCTCTAGGCCCTCACCATCTTGCCATAGCCTCACTATTGTCCTTTCTAGGTCCCTCCTAGGCCTCATTATGGTGTTTTGACCCTATCTAGGTCCCACTTAGTCCCTCAATATGGGCCCTCTATGGCCAATCTGCCATATTAGACCTCACTATACCTCTCTATGGTGCTTTCTAGGCCCCACTATGTCCTCTCTATGGCTATCTCTATGATCCTTCCTGGGCCTCTCTAGGCCATCTCTAGGTGGCTCTTTCCTATAGGCTTCTCTATGACCTCACATGGCTGCTTCATGGCCTGTCTAGGACCTCCTAGGACTCTCTAGGCAATTCTAGGCCCTATCTTGACCTCACTATGCTGTCTCTATGGTCCTCTCTAGGACAACTCTATGCCCTCTCTAGGCCCTCATTATGATAGTCTCTATGGTCCACTATAGGCCTCCTCTTCACGCTCACTATGGCCATTTCTATGATCCTCTATAGGCCACTTCTAGGCCTTCACCTCTGTCTGTATATTCCTCTCTAGGCCTATCAAGGCTGTCACTATTGCGGACTCTATGGTCTTCTCTAGGACCTCTGTAGGCCCTCTCTATGCCCTCTCTAGGCCCTCACTATTACCGTCTGTATGCTCACTCTAGGCCCTCTCTAGGCCCTCACTATTGCCGTCTTTATCATCCTTTCTTCGCCCTCTCTAGGCCCTCACTATGGCACTCTCTATGGTCCCATCAAGTCCCTCTCTAGGTGCTTATTATGGCCATTTCGATGATCCTCTCTAGGCCCCCTCCAAGCCCTCACTATTGCCGTCTCTATGGTCCTCCCTAGGTAGTCTCTAGGTGCTCTCTGTGGTCATCTCTATTGTCCTCTTTATGCCCTATTTAAGCCCTCATTATGCCTGTCTCTATGTTCCTCTCTAGGACATCTTTAGGCACTCTCTAAGCCCTCACTAGACCCTCTCTATGGTCATCTCTATGATCCTCTCTAGTACCCCTCTAGGCCCTCATTATGGCCATATCTATGGTCTTCTCTAGTCTGTCTCTAGCCCTTCACTATGGCTGTCTCTATGGTAATATTTAGACCCCTCTGTGCTCGATCTCTGGCAGTCTCTATTGTCCTCACTAGGTCCTCTTTAGGCACTCACTATAGCTGTAATATGGCCCCATCTCGGCCCTCTCTATGCCTAACTATGGGCATCTCTATGGTCCACTCTAGGTTCCACTTAGCCCTCACTATGGCTGTATCTATGTTCCATCGTGGCTCTCTAGGCCTGCACTATGGTCACTCTATGGTCCACTCTAGGCTGTCTCTAGGTGCCCTCCTTGTCATCTCTATGGTCTCTCTAGGCCTTGTAGGCTCACTATGGTCATCTCTATGGTCCTCTCTAGGACCCTCTAGGCTCTCACTATGGTCATCTCTATGGTCCTCTTGCTTCCTCTCTAGCCTTCAATATGGCCTCTCTATGGTCCAATCTAGGCTCTCACTATGGCCGTCTCAATGGTCCTTTCTAGGCCATCCCTATGCCTTCACAATGGCTGTGTTTATGGTCCTGTCTAGAACCTCTCTAGTGCCTCTCTAGGCACTCCCTAGGCCCTCGTATGGCTGTCTCTATTGTCCTCTCTAGGCCCTCTCTAAAACTTCACTATGGCCTTCTCTATGGTCCCATCTCAGCCTATCTAAGCCCTCATTATGGCCGTCTCTATGTTCACATCTAGGCCCTCTCTAGAGAATCACTATGGCCATCTATAGGTCCTCTCTAGGCCTCCTCTAGGCCCTCACTATGGTCATCTCTGTGATCCTCCCTAGGCTGTCTCTATACACTCTCTTTTGTCATCTCTATGGTCCTCTCTAGGCCCTCTCTAGGCCTTCAATATTGCCATCTCTATGGTCCCATCCAGACCCTCTCTAGGCACTCACTATAGCCATCTCTATGGTCTTCTCTAGGCTCACTCTAGGCCCTCACTATGGACATATCTATGATTCTCCCTAGGCCGTTCCTTGGCGCTCACTATGGTCATCTCTATTGTCGTATCTAGGCCCTATCTTAGCCCTAACTATGACCATCTCCATGGTCCTCTCTAGGACCTCTCAAGGCCTTCTCTAAGAATGCTCAAGGCCCTCTCTACGGATGACTTTATGTTCCTCTCTAGGTCCCCTCTAGCCCTCACTATGGCCAAATCTATGGTCCTCTCTATAAGGCCTCTAGGCCCTCTCTATGGCTGTCTCTATGGTACTTGCTAGGACATCTCTAGTCCCTCTCTATGCCCTCTCTAGGCCGTCACTATGGCCGTCCTTGTGGTCCATTCTAGGCAGTTTCTAGGCCTTTACTAGGGCTGTCTCTATGGTCCTCTCTACGACCACTCTGGGACCTCTCTAGGACCTCTCTAGTCCCTCTCTATGGTCGTCTCTATGATCCTCTATAGGCCATCACTAGGGCCTCACAATCGCCATATCTATAGTCCTCTCTAGGCCCTTACTATGTCCGTCTCTATGGTCCTATCTAGGCCCTTTCTAGACCCTCAATATTGTCATCTTTATTGTCCAATCTATGCCCTCTCTAGGCCCTCACTATGGCCATCTCTATGGTCCTTTCTAGGCCCTATCTTGGCTTTCATTATGACTGTCACTATGGTCCATCTCGGACCTCTCTATGCCCTCACTATGGCCATTTCTATGGTTCCATCTAGGTTCTCTCTAGGACCTAACTATGGTTGTATCTATGGTTCTCTAGGCCCTTCTAGGCCATTACTATGGCAGTTTCTATGGTGCTCTCTAGGCCCCTTCTAGGCCCTCATTATGTCCATCTCTTTGGTCCTAACTCGGCCAGCTGTAGGCCCACACTATGGCCATCTCTATTGTCCTCTCTAGAACATATCTAGGCCTTCACTATGGCTGTCTTATTGTCCTCGCTAGGACCTCTCTAGGCCATCACTACGGCAGTCTCTGTGGTCCTCACTAGTCACCATAAGCCCTCTCTATGGTCATATCTATGGTGCTCTGTAGGCCCTCTCTAGGCCCTCACTATTGCCATCTCTATGGTGCTCTCTAGGACCTCTCTATTGTCGTCTCTATGGTCCTATCTAGGCCCTTTCTAGGCCCTCAATATTGTCGTCTCTATGGTCCCATCTCGGCCCTCACTATGGCCATCTCTATGGCTATATCTAGGTTCTCTCTAGGACCTAACTATGGCTGTCTCTCTGGTTCTCTAGGCCCTTCTAGGCCATTACTATGGCAGTCTCCATGGTGCTCTCTAGGCCCCCTTCTAGACCCTCATTATGTCCATCTCTATGGTCATTTCTAGGCCACCTGTATGCCCTCATATGGCTGTCTCTATGATCGTCTCTAGACCATCTCACAGCCCTCACTATGGCTTTCTCTATTGTACTCGCTAGGACCTCTCTAGGCCTCACTATGTCTGTCTCTGTGGTCCTCACTAGGTCCACCCTAAGCCCTCTCTATGGTCTTATCTATGGTACTCTCTAGGCCCTCTCTAGGCCCTCATTATGGCTGTCTATATGGTGCTCTCTAGGACCTCTATAGGCCCCCTCTAAGCCCTCTCTAGGCCCTCTCTATGGTCTTCTCTGTGGTCCTATCTTGGCCCCTTCTAGGCCCTCTCTACGACCATCACTCCTGTCCTCTATAGGCTGTCTCTAGACACTCACGTTGGCTGTCTTTATGGTCCTCTCTACGACATCTCTAGGCCCTCTCTAGACCCTGTCTTGGCCCTCTCTATGGTCGTCATTATGATCTTCTTTAGGCTCTCTATGCCCTTAATATGGCCATCTCTATGGTCCTCTATGGCCCTCACTATGTCAGTCTCTATGGTCCTTTCTAGACCCCTCTGTGCTCCAACTCAGACAGTCCCTATGGTCCTCACTAGATCCTCTACATGCAATCACTATGGCTGTCTGGATGGTCAGCACTAGGATCTCTCTAGGCCCTCACTGTGGCCATTTCTATAATCTTCTCTAGGTCTTCTCAAGGCCCTCACTAGGTCATTTCTATGGCCTCTAGACCACTCTAGCTCTCTGGCCGCTCTAGTTCCCCCTAGTCTATATGGCTCTCTATTCCACCCAATGGTTTCTCTAGGCCTATCTTATCCTATGGCCTTCTCTATGTCCTTTCTAGACACTCTCTATGCTATATGCACTCTAGGTTCCAACTAGGTCCTCTCTCTAACTATGACCGCTCTAGTCTCAGCCACTTTTGCCTCACTATGGCTCTTCTATGGGCTCTCTCACCCATGCCAGGCCCTACTAGGCCATCTCTAGGTCCTCTAGGAGCTAATAGGCTTTATGGTCCTTTGGCCCTCTTAGCCCACTATGCCCTCTAAGGGCTATCATCTTAAGGTCTCAGACTTTCTGGCCGCTCTTATGGCCCTTCATGTCCCTCTATGATTCCTATGGCCCTCTCTAGGGCCAACTAGGTCCATCTCTATAGACTTTTTAGGTCCTTCTTGCCCCATTCCGTTCTAGGTCCTATCTAGGCCTTCTCTAGGCCTCTAGGACTCTCGTCCTTTGGCCCTTTAAAGCCCTCACTATACCATCTCTAGGCCATACAGCCCTCTCTATGCTCCCACTATGGCCGACATTATGGTCCCTTTCAGCCCTACAGCGGTCACTCTCTTATGGTCCCAACTAGGTCCTATCTAGGCCCTCCCTATGGCCATTCTATTCCACTTCCCTCTGCTCTAGGAGTTCTTATGGCCATCTCTTGGCACTTAGCCAAACTTTACCGTCCTATCAATGCCTTCTAGGCTCTCTTAGCCCCTACCTATATGCGTCGTCCATGGCTTTTCTAGGCCCTCTCTCTATAAGCCTATGCCTATGGGCCGTCCATAGGTCCTTTCTAGGCACTCCATCGTATCTACTGTCCAACTAGGCCCTCTCTTAGAGCTCTATGGCCATCTCTTTGGCTTTTTCCAGTCCTTCTATGCCCTCAAAATGGCCTGTCTATGGTCCTCTCTATACCCTCTATGCCCTATATTCTCATGGTCCCTCTAGGCCTCTCTAGGCCCTCACTATCCAGTCTCTGGCCTATCGTGGCCCCCTAGTCCTCACTATGACCGTCTCTATGTCCCATCTCCCTCTATGCCTTCACTATGGCCATCTTATTCCCTCTGCCCTCTTAGGCCTCACTATGGAAGTCTCTATGTCCAATCAGCCTCTAGCCCTCCTCAAGACCATCTCATTCCCATGTAGCCCTTTCAGGCCCCTCACTATAATCCGTTCTATGTCCTCGCATATCTAGCCCTCATCTTGGCAGTCTCTAGCTCTCTATGCACTCACTATGCCGTCTCAGGCCCTCATAGGCCCACTACCTCACTATGGCCATCTCTATCTCAATCCAGGCCCGTCTAGGTCCTCACTGTGGCCTACAATGGTCAATCTAGGCCCTCTCGGCCCTCAATGGCCTATCTATGGACCTACTAGGCACTTAGCCATAACTGTACGTCTTTATGGTCCTCTCTAGGCCCTCACTATGGCCGTCTCTATGGTCCTCTCTAGGACCTCTTCTAGGCCCTCTACCTTCTAGCTCCTAATGGCCCTAACTAGGCTCATCTTCTCAATGGTCCATCTTTCTAGGCCATCTCTAGGCCATCACTATGGCCATCACCATGGTCTTCTTCTAGGCCCTCTCTAGGCCCTCAATATAGCTGTCTCAATGGTAACATCTATGTCCTCTCTAAGCACTCACTATGGCAGTCTCCATGATCCCATCGCGGCACTCTCTAAGCCCTCACTATGCCCGACTCTATGGTCCCAACTAGGCTGACTCTATGCACTCACAATGGTCATTTTATGGTCCTCTCTAGGTGTCTCTAGGCCCTCACTATTGCCAACACTATGGTGCTCTCTAGGCTCCCTCTAGGCCCTCTCTATTGTCATCTCTATGGTCCTTTCTATGCCCTCTCTCGGCCCTCACTATGACCTCTCTATGGCCCTATATAGGACCTCTCTAGGACCTCTCTTCGTCCTTTCTAGGCACTCACTATGACTGTCTCTATGGTCCTATTTAGGACCTATCTAGGTCCTCTCTAGGCCCTTACTTTGGCTGTCTCTATGGTTCCATCTAGGCCCTTCTCTAGTTCCTCATTATGGCCATCTCATTGGTCACATCTATGCCCTCTCTAGGCCTCTCTATGACCGTATCTATGGACTATCTAGGCACCCTCTAGGCCCTAACTATTACTGTCTCTATGGTTCTCTCTAGGTCCTCTCTAGGCCCTAACTATGACACTCTCTATGCCGTTGATATGGCCATTTATATTGTCCTCTGTAGGCCCTATCTAGGGCCTCACTATGGCAGTCTCTATGGTCCATCTAGGACTGCTCTATGCCTCTATTCTGGCAGTCTATATGGTCCTTTCTAGGGTCTATCTAGACCCTCACAATGGCCTTCTTATGGTCCTTTCTAGGCTCTCTATAGTCCCTCAATATGCCCATCTCTATGGTTACATCTAGGCCTTCCTTTGGCCCACTTTATTGTCATATATATGGTCCTCTATAGGCACCCTCTAGTCCCCTTCATTCTAGTCCTATAGCCATCATAGCCTCTTGGTCCAATGCCTTCTAGGCCCTCTCTAGGCTCTTCCTTCACTACTATGGCCGTATCTATGGTCCCACTAGGCCTTCTAGGCCTCACTATGGCATCTCTATGTCCTTCTAGCACCTCTAGCACTCCTATGGCCGTTCTCATGTCCTCTCTAGGCCTCTCTTATGGCCCTCACTATGGACATCTCTATGGTCCTTGCCTCTCTAGACCATAGCTGTCTCTATGGCCTTCTTCTAGATCTCTGCACTCACTAGGCCTCATGGTCTCTTTGGCATCTCTGCTCCACTATGGCGATCTATGGTCCATCTAGGCCCTCTCTAGGCCTCACTATGGTCTCTATTTTTCTAGGACCTCTCTAGGCCTTCACTTTCCGTATCTATGGTCACACCTAAGCCCATCATGTCCCTCACTTGGCTGTTTCTAGGCCTCTTAGGCACCCTCTATGCCTCATTTGGCGTCTATATGGTTCTTTCTAGGCACCCTCTAGGCGCTCATTATGACCGATTCTATGGTCCTTTCTAGGCTCTATCTAGACCCTCACTATGGCCGTCTCAATGGTCAAATCTAGGCAATCTCAGGCCCTCATATTGTGTCTTTATGTCCCATCTAGGCTCTCTAGGCCCTCACTATGGCGTCTCTATGGTCTTCTCTAGGCACCTCTAGGTCCTCACTATTGTAGTCTCTATGGTCCTTTTTAAGCCCTATCTAGGCCCTCACTATGGCTGTCTCAATGGTCACATCTAGGCCCTCTGTAGGCCCACACTATGGCCATCTCTATGGTACTTTATAGGCCCCTCTATGCCCATATTCTGGCAGTCTATATGGTTCTATCTAGGCCCTTCTAGACCCTCACTATGGCCATCTGTATGGTCCTTTCTAGGCTCTATCTAGGCCCTGACTATGGCTTTCTCAATGGTCATATCTAGGCCCTCTATAGGCCCTCAGTATGATTGCCTCCATGGTCCCAAATAGGCCCTCTTAGGCCCTCAATAAGGCCCTCTATATGGTCCTAGATCGTCCCTCTCTAGACCCTCACTATGGTCTATCTATTGTCCTCTCTACTCACCCCTGTGCCCTAACTATGACTGTTTCTATTGTCTTCCTAGGCTCTCTCCAGCCTTCACTATGGCCGTCTCTATAGTTCACTCTAGGCCCTATCTAGGACATCACTATGGCCACCTCTATGGTCCTCTCTACTATCTAGGCCCTCATATGGCATCTCTATGTCCTCTTAGGCGTCTACAGACATTAACTATGGCTGTCTCTATGGTCCTCTCTAGTTCTTCTCTTGGCACTTTCTAGACCCTCTCTATGCCCACTCATGGTCGTCTCTATGCCCGTCTCTAGTCCCTCTCTAGAGCCCTCACTATGGCCGTCTCTATTGTCTTATCTAGGCACTCTCTAGGCCCTCACTATGTTCGTCTTTATGGTCCCATCTAGGCCCTCTCTAGGCCCTCACTATGCCCATCTCTATGGTCCCACCTAGGCCCTCTCGAGGCCCTCACTATGGCAATCTCAATGGTCTTCCCTAGTCACTTTCTAGGTACTCATTATGGCTGTCTCTCTGTTCCTCTCAAGTTCTCTCTAGGACCTCTCTAGGCCCTCTCTATGTTCACTCTATGGCCGTCACTATTGTCTTCTCTAGGCCCTCTTGAGCCCTCACTATTTTAGTCTTTATGGTTCCACCTAAGCCATCTCTAGTCTTCACTATTTCTGATTCTATGGTCCCACTTAAGCCCTCTGAGGCCCTCACTATGGCAGTCTCAATGGAATTCTTTAGGCACCTCTAGGCCCTCAATATGGCCTTCTCTATGGTATCAACTAGGCCCTATCTAGGTCTCACTATGGCCATCTATATGGTCCCATCTCGACCCTCTCTAGACCCTCACTGTGGCCGTCTCTGTGGTGCTTTCTAGGTAGGATCTAGGCACTCATACGCCGTCTCTATGGTCTATCTAGGCCGTATCTACACCCTCATTATGGCCATCTCTAATGGTCCTATCTAGGAACTCTCTATGCCCTCACTATGGCCGTCTCTATGGTTCTTGCTAGGCCCCTCTATGCTTGCATTCTGACAGTCTATATGGTCCTCTCTAGGCCCTCACTTTCCTGTCTCGATTTTCCTTTATAGGCTCTCTCTAGGCCCTCACTATGGCTGTCTGAATGGTCACATCTAGACCATTCTAGGCTCTCACTTGATCGTCTCTATGGTCCTCTCTAGGCCCTCTCTAGGCCCTCACTATGGCCATCTCTATGGTCCCAACTAGGCCGTATCTAGGCCACCACTATGGCCATCTCTATGGTCCCATCTCGGCCCTCTCTAGGCCCTCACTATGGCCGTCTCAATGGTCTTTGCTAGGCAACTTCTAGGTCCTCACTCTGGCATCTCTATGATCCTTCTAGGCCGTCTAGATGCAGTCACAATAGCTGTCTCTCTGGTCCTCTCTAGTTGCTCTCTAGGCCCCCTCTAGACCCTCTCTATGCCCACTCTATGGTCATCTCTATGATCCTCACTAGTCCCATATTTATAGCCCTCATTGTGGCCGTTTCTATGGTCCTTTCTAGGCCCTCTCTAGGCCCTCACTATGGTCATCTTTTTGATCCCATCTAGGCCCTCTCTAGGCCTTCACTATGTCACACGTTCTCCCCTTCCTCCCTGTCATTTGCGGCTGTCTGAAATTTGTTCTCTTGTTTGCCAGAAGCAGCAGTTAGTTTGTCCACTGCTGTCTCCTCCCCCCTTCGCCTCCTCTGCAGCCGATCTGCCGTTTTCCTGGTGGTTCTTTGCTCTGCTAACCCTGTTCCCTCTAGGACGGCTCCCGTGGGCAAGACACTTCCCTCTCCTCTCAAGACTCCAGGCCAGGCCTGGACCGACTGTTCCCTCTCATCAGGAGCACCGGCTCCCAACTGTAATACTGTGTCTCTCCCAACGGATTAGCCATTCACTCGTTCTTCCCTTCCTCTTCCCCATCATCTGCGCTGTCTGGGCTTAGTTCTTGGACTTAGTCCCGTCAGTTTGCCTGGAAAGCAGCTGGTCTAAGACTGTGTTTGCTCCCTCCTCCCTTCCATGGTTCTTAGCTCTGCTCTATGTCTTCTACGGGGACCCACTCTCCCTCTCTGGCTGGGACCTATAAAGTGAGTGTTAGCGGTGCCTTCCGCCACAAAAAAACCATTAACTTAAAAGTTGCTGTGATTATGGAACATGCTTCTTTTTTCTTCTTCACCACAGCTGCCCCCAGCGACACTGGGCAGCGACTTCCTGCCGATAGCAGGAAGTCCCACCCTTCCACCACTGCAGCCTGCAGACCTGATTCGCAACACCCGCCAGCAATACTGTTTGCCACTGTATCCAGTTTTCTTATTCTGATTCTAGTCAGACACTTTGCTAATACAGAAGTGTGCTTTTCTCTGCCTATACAACCCGCCAAAATTACTGCTATTAAATTTTATTCAGTTACTTAAGACCAAACTTATGGATCTCAATTTTGTCAGAAGTCTGCTAATACTAACTGAGTTTATAGCTGACAGAATTCCCAAAGCCTCTAGCAGTTGACCCCAGATGGTTTCAGAAGACTTGAATACCGGACTCCCAGAAGATACAGCCTAGACTGCATACAAACGAACACAGTGAACTAAACTAGATATCCTGAGTCAAATGACTTAGCTAAGTCAAACCGAGGTAAGTCATTTCTCATGTCATGTGTATCCGTTCCACAGAGAAAAAGCCCTGCATCTTCTGCACCTAAAAACAAAACTGACTTCACCCAAGAGACTATAGAAACCATGGGAACTGTTGGTAGTTGGCTCTGTCATTTTTTAAAATAATATAACTGGTAGATTGTTGTTTACTCTTTTTCAGACTTCTGACTACATTGACAGCTAAGCTTTCACAGATGTAATCTGTTACCTCATTATCTAAACTCAGTTGCCACCAATTAAATTACCTGAGTTCTTATGAACTTGCTGACTGTTTTATTAAACATTCCACTATACAATTCAGCAAAGGTTCATCTTAAAGTCTCCTCGTGTTATTAACTCATGCTGTTATCTCTTTTATAAACTTATAAGCTACAGGAAACCCACTGAAATCTACCTCTCCGGACCAAATAAATGCCATCCAGATAAGTACATCTTCCTAAATGTCCCACTTGCTATCACAAAGGGTGGGATCCCTCTGGGTTTCAAATGTACATCTTAGAAAAAATTGCTTTTTTCCTAAGTGTACTTAATCTTATTCCCTACATCTTGTCAAGTCCAGGTGCATCCAAAACATCTCCAGAAAAGCAACCTTCAGATGCTCCATCTCCTGTCACACACACAGCTGCTTCCACTGGACCTGTTCTTCTGGCCTATCTGGATGGCTCCACAGACCCTGGACAGCACAAACATCACCCCAGGTTCCCCTAAAGACACGTCGCCGCCAGTGCCAGCAAGAAGTAGCCAGATATCACGACGACCCTATTCCTGCTGCGCCGTCACCTCTTTCTTCCCCCTTTTTTTCCTTTCTTTTTATAATAATAAGAAGGGAGGTATATTAGCATTCTGTTAAACTCCACCTCCACAGTTACCTGGCAACAGCCAGGTATGCTCCTCCTGCAGCTACCTGGCAACAAACAGGTAGCCCTGCCCACTATTATAAAAAGGGCTGTCTGGCCCTCTTGCTCTCTTGCCCCTGTGACCGCTCGCCTACAGGTTCCTGTCTCCCCTTCCCTTTCCCTCTCCCCTCCCCCTCCATGTGGTCATGGCCGGCCACCTCTCTCTTGCTCTTCCCTCTGCCCAAATAAATATTTCCTTCAGGGAACCCTCTGCCACTGTTTTTCTTTTTTTTTAAACAGCAACACCAGGCCCTCACTATGGCCGTCTCTATAGTCCACTCTAGGCCCGATCTAGGCCCTCACTATGGCCAGCTCTATGGTCCTCTCTAGGCCCTATCTAGGCCCTGACTATGGCCGTCTCTATGGTCCTCTCTTGGCCCACTATATGCCTTCACTATGGTCCTCTCTATGGTCCTTTCTAGGCCCTCTATAGGCCTTCATTATGGCTGTCTCTATGATCCTCTCTAGGCCATATCCAGGGACTCACAATGGCAGTCTCTATGGTCCTATCTAGTTCCTCTCTTGGCCCTCTCTATGTCCACTTTATGGTCGTCTCTATTGTCCTCACTAGTCCCTCTCTATAGCCCTCACTATGGCCATCTCTATTGTCTTCTCAATGGCCTCTCTAGGCATTCACTATAGTCGTCTTTATGGTCCCATCTAGGAACTTCTAAGTCCTCACTATGACCATCTCTATGGTCCCACATAGGCCTTCTCAAGGCCCTCACTATGGCCGTTTCAATGGTCTTCTCTAGGCACCCTCTAGGCACACACTATGGCCGTCTCTATGGTCCTTGGTAGGCAATATCTAAGGTTTCACTATGACTCTCTCTATTGTCCACCCAATGCACTTTTTATGCCCTCACTATAGCCGTCTGTATGGTCCTCTCTAGGCCCCCTCTATGCCCACATCCTGCAGTCTATATGGTCCCCTCTTAGGCCCTCACTTTTCCCGTTTCTACGGTCCTTTCTAGGCTCTCTCTAGGCCTTCACTATGTCTGTCTCAATGGTCAAATCTTGGCCCTCTGTAGGACCTCACTATGGCCGTCTTTATGGTCCCATCTAGGCCACCTCTATGCCCGCATTCTGGCAGTCTATATGGTGCTTTCTATGCCCCCGCTAGGCCCTCACTCTAGTCGACTCTATGGTCCCCTTTAGGCCCTCTCTAGGACTTCAATATGGCCGTCTCTATGGTCCTCTCAGGCCATCACTATGGACGTCTCTATGTTCCTCTCTAGGTCCTCTCTAGGCCCTCACTATGGCTGTCTCTATGTTCCTCTCTAGGTCCTCTCTAGGCCTACTATGGCCGTCTCTATGTTCCTCTAATGGCCCTCTCTAGGCCCTCACTATGGTCGTCTTTATGATCTTATCTAGGCCCTCTCTACTCCTTCACTATTGCTGTCTCTGTGGTCCCACCTAGGACCTCTCGAGGCCCTCACTATGGCAGTCTCAATGGTCTTCTCTATGCATCCTCTAGGCCCTCACTATGGCCGTCTCTATGTCTCTGTAGGCCCTATCTAGGTCCTCACTATGTCTGTCTCTTGGTCCTCTCTAGGCTCTCTCTATGTCCTCACTATGGCTTTTCTAAGAACATCTCTAGGGACCTCTATGCCCGCATTCAGGCAGTCTATATGGTCCTATCTAGGCCCTCTCTAAGCCCTCACTATGGCCAATTATATGTCCCTTTCTAGGCTCTCTCTAGGCCCTCACTATGGCCGTCTCAATGGTCACATCTTGGCCTTATCTAGGTCCTCACTATGGCCGTATTTATGGTCCTCTCTAGGCACCCTCTAGGTACTCACTATGACCATCTCAATGGTCACTTCTAGGTCCTCTGTAGGCACTCACTATGGTCGTATCTATGTTCCTCTCTAGGCCCCGTCTATGCCCTCATTCTGGCAATATATATGGTTCTGTCTAGGCTCTCTCTAGGCCCTCACTATGGTTGTCTCAATGGTCACATCTAGACCCTCTGTATGCCCTCACTATGGCCGTATCAAGTGTCCTCTCTAGGCACCCATAGGCCCTTAGTATGACTGTCTCTATTGTCTTACTAGGCTCTGTTTAAGCCTTCACTATGGCCATCTCTATGGTACCAACTAGGCCCTATCTAGGTCCTCACTATGGCCATCTCTATGGTCCCATCTTGGCCATCTCTAGGCCCTCACTATGGCCGTATCTATTGTCTTCTCTAGGCAACCTCCAGGCCCTCACTGTGGCCGTCTCTATCGTCCACTCTAGGCCTATCTAGGCCCTCACTATGGCCAGCTTTATGGTCCTCTCTAGTCCCTATCTAGGCCCTCATTATGACTAACTCTATGATCCTCTCTAGGCCCTATCTAGAACCTCACTATGGCTGTCTCTATGGTCCTCTCTAGGCCCTTTCTACGCCTTCACTATGGCTGTCTCTATGGTCCAATCTAGGCTGTCTACAGGCACTTACTTTGGCTGTCTCTATGGTCCTCTCTAGTTCCTCTCTTGGCACTTTCTAGGCCCTGTTTTTTGCCCCCTCTATGGTTGTCTCTTTGGCCCTCTCTAGTTCCTATCTATTGCCCTCACTATGACAGTCTCTATTGTCTTATCTAGGCACTCTCTAGGCCCTCACTATGTTTGTCTTTATGGTCCCATCTAGGACCTCTCTAGGCCCTAATGATGGCTGTCTCTATGGTCCCAACTAGGTCCTCTTGAGGCCCTTACTATGACCATCTCAATGGTCTGCTCTAGTCACCCTCTAGGCACTCACTATGGCTGTCTCTCTCTTCCTCTCTAGTTCTCTCTAGGATAGCTTTTGGAATTCTCTATGCCCACTCTATGGCCGCCACTATGGTCCTCTCTAGACCCTCTTGAAGCCCTAACTATGGTCGTCTTTATGGTCCCACCTAAGCCCTCTCTAGGTCTTCACTATGTCCGTGTCTATGGTCACACCTATGTCCTCTATAGGCCTTCACTATGGCCATCTCTATGCTCTCATCTCAGCCTTCTCTAGACGCTCACTATGACCGTACCTATGACCCACTCTAGGCACCCTCTAGGCCCTCACTATGATCTACTCTATGGTCTTTCTAGGCCCTCCATAGGCATACATTTTGGCCATCTCTATAGTTCACACTAGGATCTATCTAGGCCTTCACTATGGCCAGCTATATGGTCTCTCTTGGCCTATCTAGGCCCTCACTATGGCCATCTCTATGGTTCTCTCTAGGCCTATTTAGGCCTTCATTCATTGCCATTTCTATGGTCCTCTCTAGGACTTCTAAGGCACTCACGATGGCATCTCTTGTCCTCTCTAGTTCCTCTCTTGGCCCTTTCTAGGCCCTCTCTATGCCATTCTATTTTCGTGTCTATGGTCCTCTCTATTCCCTCTATAGCCCTTACTATGGCTGTCTCTATGTCTTCTCTAGGCCCTCTATAGGCCCTCACAATGGTCGTCTTTAGGTCTCTACCTAGACCTTCTCGAGGCCTCTCTATGGCAATCTGAATGGTTCTTCACTAAGCAACCTCTGGGCACTCCACTATGGCTTTGTTTATGGTCCTCTCTAGTTCCTCTCTTGTCCTTCTCTGAGCCCTCTTTATGTCCATTCTATAGCCATCACTATGGTCCTCTCTAGGTCTCTCAATGGTCA
This sequence comes from Mastomys natalensis, assembly GCA_021653895.1. Classification (NCBI taxonomy): domain Eukaryota; kingdom Metazoa; phylum Chordata; class Mammalia; order Rodentia; family Muridae; genus Mastomys; species Mastomys natalensis. The sequence goes on along the minus strand of JAJTUV010004090.1, from coordinate 7,026 downwards.
CATTTAGGCCTCTTTGGCCCTCACTTATGGCAGTATCTATGGTTCCACCTTGGCCCTCTCTAGGCCTCCTCAGTTATGGCTGTATCTATGGTCCCTCTAGGCCCTCTCTAGGCCCTCACTATGTCCGTCTCTATTGTCCCATCTAGTCCCTCTCTAGGCCCACACTATGGCCAAATCAATGGTCAAATCTTGGCCCTCTATAGGCACTCACTATGGCCTCTGAATGGTTACATCTAGGCCTTCTCTAGGTCCCCCCTATGGTTGTATCTATGGTCCTCTCTAGGCACCCTCTTCTACCTCTCTAGTACCATCTCTATGGTCCTCTCTAGGCCCCCTCTATTCCCTCTATAGTGTTGTCTCTATGGTCCTTTCTAGGCCCTCCCTATTCTCTCACTATTGCCGTCTCTATGGTTCTCTATAGAAGCTCTCTAGGCACATCTAGGCCATCTCCAGGCACTCACTATGGCTGTCTCTGTTGTCCACTCTAGTTCCTCTCTAGGCCCTCACTATTGCAGTCTCTATGGTCCTCTCTAGGCCCTCTATAGGCCCTCACTATGGCCGTCTCTATGCTCCCCTCTAGGCCCTCTCTAGGATTTCACTATGGCCTTCTCTATGATCCTCTCTAGGCAGCTTTGAGACACTCACTATGGCTGTCTCCATGGTCCTCTCTAGTTCCACTCTAGGTCTCCTCTAATCCCTCACTATGCCCGTGTCTATGGTCCTTTCTAGGCTGTCTCTAGGCCCTACTATGGCTGTCTCTATGGTCTTAAGGTCCTTCTCTTATAGGCCTCTTCTTCTTATGGTATTTTTATGGTCCCTCTAGCCCTCTCTAGCCCTCACTATGGCTTTTATGGTCCATAGGTCTCTGACCCTCATATGGCGTAATGTCCCCCTAGACCTCTGAGGCCTCTATGCTGTCTCATGGTACTCTAGACCTCTAGGCCCTCCTATGGCGTTCTATGGTCCTATGTACGCCTATCTAGGGTCCACTATGGCTCTCGATGGTCCTCTTAGACGCTCTCTATGTGCTCATATGGCCTTTCTAGAACTTCTCTTGGCCCTCTATGCCCATTAGGCAGTCTATGGCCTCTCTAGCCTCTCTAGGCCTCACTATGGCCAACCTATGGCCTCTCTCTAGGCTCTCTCTAGACCCTCACTATGGCTGTCTCAATGGTCACATCTTGGCCCTTCTAGGCCTCACTATGGCCAGTATTCTATGGTCCTCTCTAGGCCCTCTAGGCCTCACTATGCTGTCTCATGGTACTCTTGGTCCCTTCTAGGCTCACTCTATGGCAGTTTCAGGGTTTCCTTCTAGGCCAACCCCTAGGCCTCATCCTGGCTGTCTCTATGGTCCTCTCTAGTTCATATGTCATTCTAGGTCCTCTCTAGGCCAACTCAGGCCACTCATATGGTGTCTCTATGGTCCTTCATAGTCCTCTCTATGCCCTCACTTGGCCCTTGTGGTCTCTCTATGTTCCTTTACTCTAGGCATGTCTTTCTAGGCCCTCTCTCTGGTCGCATTTATGGTTCCAACTATACACTCTAGGCCTTCGCTATGGCTATCTCTGTGGTCTCACCTAAGCCCTCTCGAGGCCGCACTATGACGGTCTCAATTGTCTTCTCCAGGCATCCTCTAGGCCCTAACTAAATCCGTCTATATCATCCACTGTAGGCCCTATCAAGGGCCTCACTATGGCAGTCCCTATGATCCTATTAAGTGCTCCCTATGACATCACTATGGCCGTCTCTATAGTCCTCTATAGGCCACCTTTATGCATGCATTCTTGCAGTTTATATGATCATCTCAAGGCCCTCTCTAGGCCCTCACTATGTATATCTCTATGGTCCCAACTAGGCCCTATCTAGGCCCTCACTATGGCCATCTCACTGGTCACATCCAGGCCCTCTCTAGGCCCTCACTATGGCCATCTATATGGTCCTCTCTAGGCACCCCTAGGCGTTCACTATGGCCTTCTCTATGGTCTTCTTTAGGCCCTCAATATGGCGATCTCTATATTCCTCACTGGTCTTTCAATATGGCCATAATTGTGGTTCTATCTAGGCATTCTAGGTCCTCACTATCGCCGACTCTATGGTCCCATCTAGGCCCTTTCTAGGCACTGACTATGACCGTTCTATTGTCCATCTCGGCCCTCTCTAGGCCCTCACTATGGCTTCTCTATTGTTGTCTCTAGGCTGTCTCTAGGCACTCTCTATGGTCATGGTTTTGGTCCTCTCTAGGCTCCTTCTAGGATCTTACTATGGTCATGTTGATGGTCCTCTCTAAGACCTCTAGGCCCTTTTTAGGCACTTTCTAGGCACTCATTATGGATGTCACTATGGTCAACTCTAGGACCTCCCTAGGCCCACTCTAGGCCCTCATAATGATGGTCTCTATGGTCCTCTCCAGGCCCACAGTATGCCCTCAGTATGGCCGTATTGTGGTGCTCTCTATGCCCCATCTTGACCCTCATGATGGCCATGCCCATGGTCCTCTCTAGGCCACTTCTAGGCCCTCAAGATGGCTTTCTGTATGGTCCTCCCTATACGTCTCTGCCCTCATTATGGCTGTGCCTATGGTCAGCTCTTGGACTATTAGGCCCCTTATGGTGCTCTCTAGGCCCTCTTGTGGTCTTCTCTATGGTCCTGTCTAGGTCCTCTCTAGGTCTTCACTATGGCCATATCTATGGTCCTTTCTAGGTCATCTCTAGGCCCTCACTATGGCTGTCTCTATGGTCCTCTCTGGACCTCTCTAGACCTCTCTGTGCCCTCTCTAGGTCCTCACTATGGCCGTCTCGATGCTCCTCTCTAGGCCTCTCAAGACTCACAATATGGCCATCTCTACAGTCCCTCTAAGCACCCTCTAGGCCCTCACTATGCCCATCTCTATGGTCCTATCTCAGGCTTCTCTAGCCTCTATGGTACCTCTTTGTCCTGCTAAGCCTCTCTTTGCCCTCACTATGCCATTTCTATGGTCCTCTCTAGGCCTTCTCTAGCCTCACTATGGCCGTCTCTATGGTCCTCTCTAGGACCTCTCTAGACTCTCACTATGGTCATCTCTATGGTACTCTTTAGGCCACCTCTAGGTCCTCACTATGGCCGTCTCTACGGTCCCCTCTAGGCATCCTATAGGCCATCACTATGCCCATATTTATGGTCCTTTCTAGGCCTTCTCTAGGCCCTCTCTATGGTCATCTCTATGGTCCTATCTATTCCATCTCTAGGCCCTCACTATGGCCATCTCGATGGTCCTCTCTAGGACCTCTAGGTCCTTTCTTGTCCCTATCTAGGCCCTCACTATGGATGTCTCGATAGTCCTTTCTAGGCCACCTCTAGGCCTCACTATGGCCATCTCTATGGTACTCTCGAGACCGTCTCTAGGCCCTCACTATTGCTGTTGCTATGCTCCTCTCTAGTACATCCCTAAGCCCTTTCAAGACCTCTTTAGGTCCTAACTATGACCGTCCCTATTGTCCCCTCTAAGCCATCTCTAAGCCTTCCCTGTGGCGGTCCTCATGATCCTCTCAAGGATCTCTCTAGGCCCTCATTATGGTCGTCTCTATCGTCCTCTCTAGGCCCTCTCTAGATCCTCATTATGGCCGTCTCTATGGTATTCTCTATATTCTATCTAGGCTCTCACTATGACAGTCTCTATGGTCCCATCTAGGCCCTTTCTAGGCCCAAGCTATGACCATCTCTATTGTCCATCTCGGCCCTCTCTAGGTCCTCACTAAGGCTGTCTTTATGGTCCTCCCTAGGCTGTCTCTAGGCCCTGCTATTGTCTTCTCTTTGGTCCTATCTAGGGCCTCTCTAGGCAATCACTATGGCCATCTGGATGGTCCTCTCTCAGATCTCTAGGCCCTTTCTTGTTCCTATGCAGGCCCTCACCATGGATGTCTCTATGGTAGTCTCTATGGTCCTATCTAGGCCCTCTCTAATCACTCTATATGCCCTTTCTACAGTCCTCTCTATGGTACACTCTAGGCCCTCTCTAGGCCCTCAATATGGCAGTCCCAATGGTCCTCTCTTTGCCATTTCTAGGCCCTCACTTGGGCTGTCTCTATGGTCCTATCTAGGACCTCTCTGGGCTGCCTATATGCCCTTACTAGGCCCTCTCTAGGCTCTCTCTCTGGTTGTCATTATAGTCCTCTGTAGGCCCTCTCTAGGCCCTTACTGTGGCTGTCTCCATGGTCCTCAGTAAGCTCTATCTAGGCCCTCCCTATGGCAGTCACTGTGGTCCTATTTAGGCCTTCTCTAGGCCCTCACTATGACCATATCGATGGCCCCATCTAGGCGGTCTCTTGGCCTTTACTATGGCCATCTCTATGGTCCAATATATGTCCCCTCTATGCACACACTCTGGTAGTCTCTATGGTCGACTCTAGGCCCTCTATAGGCCCTCATTATGGCCATCTTGATGGTCCTCTCTAGGCCATCTCCAGGCACTCACTATGGCCATCTCTGTGGTCCTGTCTCTGACCTCTCTAGGCCCTCACAATGGCTGTTTTCATGGTCCTCTCTAGGCCCAATATAGGCACTCAATATTGCCATCTCTACAGTCCTCCCTGGGCCGTTTCTAGGTGCTTTATATGATCATATCTATTGTCAGTTCTAGGCTCTATCGAAGCCCTCACTATCACCGTCTCTATGGTCCTCTCTAGGACCCCTCTAGGCCCTCACTATGCCCATATTTATGGTCCTCTCTAGGCCATCTCTAGGCCCTCACTAGGGCTGTCTCTATGGTCCTCTAAAGGTTCCCTCTATGCTCGAACTCTGGTAGTCTCTATGGTCCTCACTATGTCTTCTATAGACACTCACTAAGGCAGTCTCGATGGTCATCCATAGGCTCTCCCTAGGCCCTCACTATGGCAGTCTCTATGGTCCTCCCTAGGAACACTCTATCCTCTCACTATGGCTGTCTTTAGGTCCTCTCTAGAAACTCTCTAGGTCCTCTCTAGGTCTTCTCTGTGGTCGTATTGATGGTCCTCTGTAGGCTCTCACTAGGCCCTCACTATTTCTGTCTTTATGGTCCTCTCTAGGATCTCTCTATGCCCTCTCTAAGCCCTATCTAGGCCCTCTCTATTGTCGTATCTATGGTTCTCTCTAGGACCCCTCTAGGCCCTAATTATGGCCATCCCTAAGATCATCTATAGGCCGTCTATAGGCCCTCACTAGGGCTTTCTCCATGGTCCTCTCTACGACCTCTCTAGGCCCATCAAGACCATCTCTAGGCCCTTACTATGGCAGTCCCTTTGGTCCTCTCTATGCCGTATATAGGCCCTCACTAGGGTTGACTCTATGGTCCTCTTAATGACCTCTCTAGGCCCTAAGTAGACCCTCTCTAGGCCCTCATAAAGCCATGTCTATATACATCTTTAGGCCCTGTCTAGTCCCTTACTCTGGCCATCTGTATGGTCCACTCTAGGCCCTCTCTATGCACTCACTATTGCAGTCTCTATGGTCCTCTCTAGGCACTCTCTATGCCTTCAGTATGACCATCTCTATGGACCATGTAGGCCCTCTCTAGGCCCTAACTATGGCCATCTCTATGGTCCTCTCTAGGCCTCTCTAGGAACTCACTATGGCCATCTCTATAGCCTAGGGCTGTCTCTATGGTCCTCTAAAGGTTCCCTAGGCCACCTCTAGGCGCTCTCTATTGTCATCTCTATGGTCCTCTCTAGGCCCTATCTTAGCATTCACTATGGCTGTCACTTTGGTCCTCTATAGTTCCTCTCTAAGCCTTCAATATTGCCATATCAATAGTTCTATCTATGCCCTCTCTAAGACCTCACTCTGTCCGTCTATATGATCTTTTCTAGGCCCTCTCTAGGTGCTCACTATGGTTGTCATTATAGTCCTCTCTAGGTCCTCTCTAGTCCCTGACTATGGCCGTCTCTAATGTCTCATCTCAGCCCTTCCAGGCCCTCACTATAGCTTCTCTATAGTCTCATCTAGGCACTCTCTAGGCTCTCACTAAGGCTGTCTCTATAGTACTCTAGGCACTATTACGACCTCAGTAGGCTCTCACTATGGCCATCTCTATTGTCACCTCTAGGCCCTCTCTATGCCCTCACTATGGCCGTCTCTATGGTCCCATCTCGGCCCTTCTAGGCCCTCACTATGGACATCTCTGTGGTCTCATCTAGGTTCTCTCTAGACCTCACTATTGCCGTACCTATGGTCCTCCCTAGGCCCTTCTATGCCCTTACCATGGCCTTCTCTATGTTGATCTCTAGGCCCTTCTAAGCCCTCACTATTGCCGTCTCTATGGTACTTTCTAGTCCACATCTAGGCCCTCAGTATGGCAGTCTCTATGGTCCTCTCTAGGCCATCTCTAGGCCCTCACTATGGCTGTCTCTAAGTCCTATATAGTATCTCTCATGGCCCTCTCTAAGAGCTCCCTAGGCCCTATTTGGAGACGTCTCTATGGTTCTTTCTAGGCCCTCTCAAGGCCTTCACTATGGTCCTCTCTAGGACCAATCTAGGTCATCTCTAAGCCATCTCTAGGCCTCTTATGGTCATCTCTGTGGTCCTCTCTAGCCCCATCTAGGTCATGACTATGGCCATATATATGTTCCTATCAAGGCCGTATATAGGCCTTCAACATGTTTGTCTCTATGGTCCTCTCTAGGCCCTCTCTAAGTATTATTTAGGTCCACTCGAGGCCCTCTCTATGGTCGTCTCTAGGCCATCATTACGTCTGTCCCTATGGTCTTTTCTAGGCCGTCTCTAGGCCCTCACTAGGGCTGTCTATATTGTCCTCTGTAGGACCTCTCTAGGTCCTATCTAGGACCTCTCTAGTCCCTGACCATGGCGGCCTCTATGGTTCTTTCTAGGATCTTTCTAGGCCCTCATTAAGACAGTCTCTATGGTCCCATCTGGCCCTCTCTATGCCCACATTATGGCCGTCTCAATGGTCCCCTCTCTTCCCGTCTAGACCCTCACTATGGCCGTCTCTATGGTCCCTTCTAGGTCCTCTCTAGGCCCTCAATATGACCATCTCTATGGTCCTGTCTAGGCCCTCAC
>JAJTUV010004089.1:0-45811 GCA_021653895.1 Mastomys natalensis | reverse complement strand
GAGGTGAATTTGTGTTTACTCCATGCAAAGCCAGGGCAGATGTCAGGTGTGCAAATGTTGCTTGCCCTCTGCTCCGTCCCACGGAATAAAAGGCAAGCTACAACCTTGTTCTTAAAGCGGTTTATTCAGGTTCCTTGTTACAGCACGCATGCTTCTACCTTCTTCCTCCAGCTCCTTGAATGCCCTTCTTCTTCTCCTTCAGTCCTCCCAGCTACCACCCCCGCAGTCCCTTATATTCATTGCCTTAATCCCATCAGCAGCTGCCACGCTGTCACTGTTAATTGGCTGTTCCTGGGATGCAAGGTAGGCTAATGGAGTAGCCACACCTGGAATCACGAACCTTCTCTCTACAATAAGCCACAGCCACAGTGCCTACTCAAGCTAGCTGGCTACATGCCAACTGTCATCCTGACAGCTGGGAGAACCGCTTCCTACATGCAAAGCCACGGGACTCTGCTCCAGTGGTAGTGAGAACACAGTCTGAGACCCAGCAGGAGCAGGAGCTCTTGGGTTGGGGATCCCCAGGTCAAGGCATTTGGGAACAACTGGTTCTCAGCCCTTGGGCTCTCAGGCCAAGACGGAGACATATGGGCTGGATAGATCAGCAGCAGAAGCAGGGAGGGAGAAAAGGTCCAGTTGTATTCCGCAGAGAGGTGAGACTCTTGATCACAGCGACTCAATTGGCTGGTCACCGAGGCTGGAACATAGAAAGGTCATCGGTGGGAGGTTAGAAGACAGCTCAGTAGTTGAAGACCTTCTCCATGGTATAAAATAAAATAGTGTAATATATGAAGTTACAAATAAAACTACATTTGCCATGATAAAATAAGGATTATTTCAAATAATAGAGTTATTGCAATATTTGTACAGTGCTATCAAAACAAGTTTTATATCTCAAGTATTTTTGGTGTTTGCTGTATCATGCTTTGTTCCAGGTTACATAAATTATTCATGACCATGTAATATGTATGTGCTCATGATTACTATGACAGCAGGAATTACAATAAATATAAAACCATAGAAATATAGAAAATATGGCAAAAATTATTTTATAGCATTAAAATTCAGGACAAAATATAGAATAGTAACTGATATTTTGTGCTAACTACATATGCTGATTTTGTTGGAATTCTATTTCCTCTATTTGACAAATTTGAATGTGATGAAATAGCTTAGTTGAAAATTTTAAAGCAGCATCAGTAACTACCTGAAGACATCATATGTGTTAAATGTTTCTCATATATCTGGCATTTTGTATCTAATGTTCGGATTAGATTTATGTAATTGTTTATGTATAGATTCAATTAAAATTTTATTTACCGTAAAGTCTTCTACAGAAACAAAGCAACTGCATGATCATCTGACATTGAGTAATACAAGAAGCTTCTTGGAGAGTTGTCTTCCTCCTTTATTATCCCTGAGGCAATTACAACTTTAGAAATAAACTATTAGCTATGAATTTCATGATTCAACTATCGTATCATCATTATGTCCCTTCCTTTGCTTGATATATGAAATAAACACGAAACTCTCAATTTCACTCTCTGCCTGCAGATTCTGACCTGATTCCCTTATGGGCTGAAATATTTAGAAGGTGATGATGTGAAATGTGTATTAATTCATGATTTGGGGTTCTGAGTATTGTATAAAGGTTGACACAACTATATTGCAAAATCTGTTTCCTATAAGTTACACTTCTGAAATTTGAAAAGTAGCCATGAATAAAAATAAAAAATAATCCACTCTGTTAAGAAGTAAGGAAGGCCTGTAGTTATAGAACAGTGGTAGACTATTTATTTAATATGCAAATATAACTAAAAAAACTGAATTCAGTCATTAGTACCATAGAATAATTTTAAAAAGAAAACAGGGAAATTGAGTGTAGACACCCACTGTGATCTCAAACTAAAAGTAGATATCTACTGTGAAATGTGGTGAAATGTATCACATTTCACCATGATATAAATCTGAGTACTAGCTAGACAAGTATTTCAGGAGCAGAATACAAAACCATGGAACTGAGTACCTGTGTCATTTGATAAAGATCACATGAAATACACAAATAGCTGACTTTGTATGTAAACACCTGGAATATGGATTATTTAATAAATGTTATTTGAAACAAGGTATGAAAATGTTAGGTATTTGTATAATTATCCACAGCTAGATTAAAATATATATACACACACATAAGTATTTTATATAGTCTGTTTTACATATACATATATATTCATAACAGAAACATGAAGAAACATACAAATAGACTTCCAGTTCTATAGCAGCTTGTGTTTTCATACTAATTGTTGTTACCCAAAAAACCTGTTTACAATGTCCTCCACATAGACTGAAGGAAGCTTGCTCCTAGTTAACTCTGACTGGGAATTAAAGTTGCAAAAGGCCAATGGCTGGGAAGGGTGAAAGAGGCAGGACATTTAGGATTCTCTAGGCAAGAAACACAGGGGAGAGAAAGGAATCTACCATGAGAGGGGCTTAGAACTGACATCTCCATGAAGGAGATGAGGGTGAGATGGCTGAAATATAGATACAAAGGAAAATGAGCCCCATGGGAGGGCTGCCCAGAAGGAATTAGGACAGCAAAGATAAAACATAAATTTAGAAGATGTTAACTGGGGCATACAGAGGGAGTATGTGTTAGCCCTGGGAAGTGCAGGAAGTGCCCAGTCATTAATCTAGTAAGATATATTAAAAATAATGCTGCATGTGTGTGTCTTTTATTTGTGAATCCAGAGAGCTCCAGCTGGTGGCTAGAAGTACAACCCATTGGGAGCTCAGTGCAGATTACCTATTCCCTGTTCTTCAGCAAGAGGTCCAATATTTTAAGGAAAGAAAAACATAGTAATATTGAGATTTTTAGAGTAACATATAATATTTTTAGTGGTGAACAGTAGCTATATTTCATTATGCATAGAAAAGAGTGTAAATCAAATAGTTATTTAGCATACCAAGCTTTCAAAACATCATACCTTAGCAACACATTGCACACTAGACTATCTTCTCCATCCTCTTCTTACTGTATAGATGCTTGAAAACACTAGCTTCAATTTGTTGTCCATTATCAAAAACTAGTATTAGTTTTTAAGACAAAATCCTAGCATAAAAACCCTAAATTTCTAAGTATAGTTTCTATTGTATATATAAAAATTTAATCTTATAAATTTAACCAATTATGAAAGAAATCATTATAATTGATGGAATATATACATACATATATATATGTATGTATATATATATAATGGTTGTGGTCTGTGAGAGGCAGGAGGCAGCTGGGTCGAGCACAGGTCTCAAACCCTGGAGATCCTAAAGGGACAGTAGGTGTTCGACCTTGTTCCTGGGCCCTGGTTCCTTTCACTTACCTTCAGCCCTCCACAGCCAAAGATAGGTTTATGGCCATCAGTCATGTAGCACAGGTAGAGAGCATGACTATAGGCCTGTAGAGCCTCCAGACATCTCCATACTCATGAGATACCTAAAGGCCAGAGGGTGTAGCCAATTAAGCATTCCTTCCCTAACCTTCTCCTACTTGCAAAAGGTATTTAACACCAGGTTCACCCTGAGAACGTGAGGTACAGCTTCATCTATTTTCTCCCATGACAATAAACATTTTTAAACCATGGACTACCTCTCGTCTTTGAGGCCTGTCATGGGGAACAGTGAAGAAGGTCTTCAACTACGGAGCCACCTCCTAACCTCCTGCTGAAGACCCTTCTACGTTCCAGCAACCGGAGACCAAGCCATGACCCAGCCAAGTGATTCGCAGCAACCAAAAGTATCATTCTCTGTGGGCTGCCACCAGAAACTCATCTTCTCTATCTCCCCTCTTTGGCTTCCTCAGCTACATGTATATATGTATATGTGTATATGTGTATATGTGCAAATTTGTACATGTGTACATGTATATATGTGTATATATACAATATATATTGTATATTGTGTATATACACAAATGTATATAGTATACATATGTATATAGTATACATATGATATATATATATATATATATAATATATATATAATATATATATATTAGGGGAAAACATTATGTATAATAATATAAATCATATATGCCCTACAATAATTTAAACAACTAAAAGTAGCTTTATTAAAATATCTACTTCAAGAAAATAGTAACAGTGCAGATGAATATTAAGTATCAGCATATGGAACTCATAATCATAGGAAATATTTAATTTTTAGAAAATATCTTTAAAGTGTTTTTAAATCTTCTCAAAATGAAACCCATCAGTCTGTGATTTCAAGCAAACTAGAACAAATACAACAAGTTTTATTTCAAGTGTTACTTCATACAATTTTGAAAGCTGTGCTATTCAACAATTTTGTTCTTGCAAACTGAACACATTGGTAAGCTGTGGGAGATGTACAAATTCCTGCAAACTGGAGGGCCAATTGTGGAGATTCCAGTCCAAATTATGAAACCTTACAATGCAGTAGCTCCAAGGGTAGAAAGGAACAATGTCCTAGCTCAGAAAGTTTGCCAAAACAGAAGATAATTCAAATTGCTTCAAACACAGTTACATTAAGATGCTCAATTGATTGCATAGAGCTTTTCCACACTGGAGAGGACCATCTGTTGTTCTTGGTCTACTTATTCATATGCTAACTTCTTCCAGAAGTACTCTCCCAGATGGGCCAAAATAATGTTTACCAGATATTATGACATGCATGGACAAGTGAAGTTATAGCACAAAATGAGCCACAACATTTCCATCCCTTCTCAAATTAACAACTAACATCTATTCAGGCTAAACTCAATTTTCAAATAAACACAATAACAATAATTAACTAATATGGTGGAACTGTGATGCACAGAATGGACAATATACTTCAGTGATGCATACTTGTCCCCTTAGTATAACAAGTAATTATTAAAATGAAACTTTGAAATAGAATCAAGTTGCATGTTACACAATAAGGAAATGACAGCATAAAAAAGATAATTTTATTTATGTTCAAATCAAGATAAAAAGAAAATTCATGATAATTATGATCCTCATTTAAGCAAGCATCCCATTTCACCCCATCATAATACCTGGTATATATAGACTATAATTGGATATCAGAAATTACCTTAGTTCCTGACAGATTTGAGTCACTAGAAGTTCACGTTTGATTGGGCATGTTTGTTTGCACTTAATACATCTTAATCCCTTAAGGTGTCTCTTGTCTTCTAAATACATGTTGTCTTTTATTTGTTGTGAATTATCAGACCAATTTTTCTGTGATATTGGGAATAAATTACCACAGCTAGGATAGGAACATTTTTCTCTGTTTTGTTGATGTATTATAAATCTCAAATAGTGGGGTTACAATTTTAGTTTTAATAATGTAGTCATATTACATAGCTTTACATCTCTTGGTATATGTATTTTTCCTTTGGATACTAATCCTTATGAACAACCAGTATATGAATATCACAGGAACAATTAGCAAAGTTTTGCTATTGGGTCCCTAATGGTATTCATGAGTGATGTCACAGTGACAGTGTCTTCAAGAAGGCATGTCTAATAAAGACAACTGCTTCAGAATGTAGAATAACATGGATCCACTGCCAATATTATTGTACTGTAAAATGAGTTCTGTAAAGAGATGCAATAATGTGTGGAATATCATGATAATATAAGACATATTTTTTAAATCTATAGATCACAGCTTTGGTAAAAACATTGCATGTCAGGAAATGAAAAATCTAACCTGACACTTAGTAGTTACTTGAGTAAGAGCCATACACTGACTATATATTATTGAAGAGATTCCTACCACCAACCTGTTACACTGTAGCTGGCTAGTTTCCCTAAAGAATTATGGATTATGTATTTTGTGTTGGTAATTATTTTTTAGCAAATTTGACAAATATGCTTCTGTGTAAGTACAACTTTTCAACTTCAGGTTGATAACTAAATGCCACTAGGAATGGTCAGAGTGTTTGCAACAATGAGTCAAAAACCACAAGTTTCATAGAGAATAGCTAAAATTACACAATGATGCACAATGACTGTATATGTAATAAGCATTCAGCCTCGGGCCTGGTGGCAAGCCAAGAACTATTTCTCAAATGTTGATTTTTTTTTCTGTGGTATAATAAGGGTATTGTTTCAGAATCCTAAGGACCAGGATTATGATTCACCTGAATGTATCTGCCAAGGTTCCAAACAGCATCTCCATCTGTCACTGAAACTTCATGAACTATGAATCAGCTAGATTATGTGGCAAAGCAACTTGCATAGCAGCCTACACTTACAGAGAACATTCCCTTCTTTGAAACACCATTGAAAAGTCCCATATCCTCAGTGTTCTTAGGTATGATACCTTTTCTTTCATTATATAAATCACCAAATATTGAATGCATATAATTCGTCTTTACTGTAATATCTGTACATACCTACCAGCAGTGAGCCCTTAGAAATTTTACCATCATAGAAGTTTTAAAATACCAGATGGATTACTCACCCTCTGGCAAGTAAATATCTTACCAATAAGTCTACAGTAGTTGTTATTTTTTGTTATTTGCTGTTAATAAATCTAATCAGCATAATATCGTCAGTGCAATCAGCCAGTGTGATATCTTTTAGAAGCCAGAAAGAATTAAATTCCCCTGAAAATCAATTATAACATTGAACTAGAAAACTGAAATATCACTGAGAAAAAGAATACAAAGTATATTGTTGGGAATGCCAGCTGAAAGTAGTCTAAGCTTTTTTTTATTTTAAGAGACTTTTAGAAAATGAGAACTTTTTGTAGCAATGTGCCAGATTTAAAGGCGTTTACTATTTTGCTTATAAAAAGAAATACCAATGAAGAATCTATAACTCTACTGTCTTTCTCCAAGACTTATTTTTCTGCATAAGATAAATAGACAATTTGACAGAGGAGAACAATAATACCAGCCCTCCAAGAATTCTGGACACTCCTCACTAATTTGGTGAAAGCATATTTCATGTACATACATACAGATAATATATACTGATAGAAAATTTTACTATAGATTCTGATAATATTGATTATGAGGAACTGAAGGAAAAGTATAATAAAAATTTGAATCTTCCTCAGATTTTTAATTACTTGGATACATTGAACCAAGGGAGATCAGACAGTTCTGATATGTCATAATGTTCAAACAGAAAGTACATGTCTCGGACAATCATCAAATTTTGGCCATTTTTTCTGAACTGCAATATCAAATGCAAGAAAAATATCTGTTTAATGAGCCTATATCAATAAATTTGCCTTCAATTTAATTTACGTATCTCTTATACTTTCCCAATAAACATGTTCAGAAGTATTTTCCTAGATCTTTTATTGTGTTCACTTGGAAACTCAAGTTGTTGCTTTGGCATGATGCCACACCTCCCAAAGAATAACAAACATGTCATTTGGAGGCCTACTGACAGTTTGAGTCTAGGTTTGGGAATGAAGCAAAAGAGTCGATAGAGATAAGTCTTAAGTATAATAAATATTATCTGCCATGCTTACTCCCTCATGGGTGATCTCTATATCACTACTGTTTCATCAGGAGACAGATTGATGATTCCCTAAAATGATGATGGAAGCACTGATATAACTGGTGGACTTGCCATGTGGGTGAGAAAACGTTCACTAAATAGCAGAAAAACTGGTGTAAACAGGCAACTTACTTCTGGTAGCTCTATAAAAAAGTACATTTAGTGAGTGTGAGTGCATGTGTATATGTGCATGTGCATATACATAAGAATTTTACAAATACAATTGTATATAGAAACAGAATATATATATAATATATATATTGTATATATTTTCTGAAAGAAAAATATATGACTTCTAAATAAAATTTAATGTCTCAATATCCCCAGTATCACCAAAATATTTCTTATATCCATATTTTTATTTAGAAGATTGTATTCATTATATATTAATTTTTTAATTTTAATAATAAAGATCTTGTATACTGGGATTTTAACCTCCATCATAATAAATCATACATGAAGTTCTGAGTTTTGATTTTCCCCTGTATCAACACTGTGACTTCAGAAAATAAAATGTCTTTCCTGGTATGTATAGAAATTTCTAATCTTGTAACACTTCTTCCTGGAGTCTGAATATATAAGCTTTTTTATTTTATTTTATTTTTTATTTATTTATTTTTTTTACATTCTCCCCATTATCCAGTGATGTTTGAGTATCCAGTCAACATTATTGCATTGGTAAATTTTCCAGAAAGGTTAAAAGTAATCATAGTTGTCCACTTCCTTGCCTTTATACATGATTGATTAGGAACATCCTGAGTTTTGCAGGCAAATGGATGAAACTATAAAATATCATCCTGAGTAAGGTAATTCAGACCCAAAAGGACATGCATAGTATGTACTCACTAATAAGTGGATATTAGTAAAAAAAAAAAAAAAAAAGTACAGAATACCCAAGATACAGTCCACAGAACTCACAGAACTAAAAAAAGTCAACAAACTGGAGGCCCCAAATGAGGACACCTCACCCCAACTTGGAAGGAGAAAAAAGCAACCACTAGGAGGGACTTGGGAGGGAAAAGAGATGGGGGAGGAGAATGTGATCTGGTATTGGGTGGGGAAAAAGGACTGAAGCCCTGAGGGTTAGCAGAAAGAATGCAAACAGGCAACCTTGGAATGTCGGAAGTTGGGGGACCCTCTAGAATGTTCTAGAAACCTAGGAGGTGAGAGACATTCAGGACTCAAAGGGAGGGACTTTAGATGAAATGCCCTATGGTGGGGAGAGAGAACTTATAGATCCGACCTCCAGTAGAAAGACAGGACATCAAGGGAGGGAGGGTGTTGCCATCGTCCAGTCAAAACTCTGACCCATAATTGTTCCTGTCTGAAAGAACTGCATGGATGGAAATGGAGAGGAACCTGAGGAAAAGGTGGTCCAGAGACAGGCCCAAAGTGGGATCCAGCTCAAAGGAAGGCCCCAAGGCCTAACACCATTACTGAGGCTATGGAGCACTCACAAAAAGCTAGGTCACAAAAAGGACCTATCATGACTGCCCCCCTCCAGCAAAACCCAACAAGCAGCTGAAAGAGTCAGATGCAGATATTTGCACCCAATCAATGGACAGAAGCTGCTGACCACTGAAGTTAAATTAAGGAAAAGCTAGAAGAAGCGAGGAGGAGGGTGACCCTGTAGGAGGACCAGCAATTTCAATTGACCTAGACCCCCAAGATCTCTCAAACACTGGACCACCAACCAGGCAGCATTCACCAGCTGATATGAGGCCCTCAACACAAGTATAGCAGAGGACTGCTGTGTCTGGGTTTCCTGTCAAAAAAAATGCACCTAACCCTTAATAGAACTGGAAACCCCAGGGAGTTTAGAGGTCTGGTGGGGTGTGGAGGAGGGTGGGCACATTGTGAGTTCTAGGCCAGCTATAATCACATAGTGAGAACCTGCCTCAAAAAAAAGAAAATCCTAGTTTTATAAATCCAAATACAAATTAACAAAAAAACTAAAAATGGTAATATTAAAACAGCATCCAATGTCAAATTTGTATTTGTCCACATTCTCTAGACTACCAGAAGAAGTATAAGGAAAAAGCAGATGATGTAGATACATTTTGATTTAGCAGATTTCATTGGCTCACATAATTAGTTTCTGTAAAGTCATTTGATATGCTGTGGAGACTGGTGATCAAAGGAAATATACAGGGTAAAGAGATGCCTGAGAGACTAAACCGATGTTTTCTTGTGTCTAACCTTTGGCTCAGAGCCCATATGAAGCCAAAGATATCTAAGAATGCAGCACAGCATAAAAATCATAATCTTATTTAACCATTATGTTCATAATCTTAACTTCTTGGTATTTGATTCCAAACTTCCATGAACATGAAATTTATCACAATATCAAAAAATTTGTGCTTGCCATGTTAAAGGTCAAATATGAAACCTGGAGAAAACAATAATGGCAATAAAATAATTTGCTATTTTACTTCAGTAGCCCTGATATAAAAGAAATACAACCTACCTTACCTCTATCTAATTTGTTTTATTCATATTCTCAATGTGATTTATAATTTGCCTGTTTTGATTTATTAATTAATTCAATGTATTTTAATAATTTGAACCTATGTCAGGGATTAAAATCTGGTTTATTTAGTTCCTCATTATAATGTTTATATCATTCATAATCAGTTTCAAGGATACTCTAAGAAATAGTGTTCAACCAGATGACTGTCCCACCATTTTTATTATGTACCATGTATTGATTTACAAATATATGTAGTTCAGTCACAAGATAAAAATTATTAAAATTAATCATTTCAGCTTGAAAAGCATGATTTAACATTTCAAGAATTTTTGACAATTACTCATTTTCAAATTATAAAAATAAATAAAAAGAACTAACATTTATAGTGTATTTAATTTATAAAAGCTCTTTTGATACAAAAGCCCATGTTATCTTCTTGAACACTGATATTACTAATTTTATTTTATTCTAATTTATAGCTGAGGCTACTAAAGTACAGATAATTTAAGTAATTTGCTCGAGGGTCTCAGAGTTAATGATTTCTTGCTCTTAATCACTATGCTGCACAGCTAAAGCCTATACTTAGAAAATAGATAATCATTACAGTCAAAGTTAAATATAGAATATAGTAACTTCACTGTACATTTTCCTTTATACTTCCAAGTTAATAGTTTCAAGATTATATGAAATATCTTTATTGACATTTGCATTAGGTTTTGGGGAAAATATTAGTGTTTTTTTGTTTAGTTTTATATAAAACTTAGCTTAATACATCATTTTACATATATTGAACCACATTAATGATTATATACCAAAGACATAATATAAAATTCTAAACATACTGTGAAAATAAGCTTAACAAATTTAACATATATCTTAAAGCATAATATTTATTGTGTTTCTAATTTAATTTTTTCATGGCATTTCAGTACATCTTTTTTAAAAATATATATATTTATCTCTAGAATGCTGCTGGAAGCTGAAAAAAATGGCTCTAGTAGTTTAAAAAGTGTACTGCCCTTGAGTAATTCAGAGCCCTCAAGCCGAGCAAACCCAAGTCAGGCAGCTCACAGCTTGTTATTCCAGTTGTAGGACATCTAATGCTCTTTTCTGGCCTCTGCAGCACTCATGTGTATATAATATTCCACAAATAGTACATACACACACCCCCACAGCACACCCCACCCATCCCCCCCACAAAATATACACACATGCAATTAAAAAATAAAAACAAAAATCTCAAAAAAAAAAAAAAAAAAAACCCTGATATATTTTAGTACAGGAGAATGAATTCAGGATGTTTGGCAAGCTCGATAGCATGCTCCTATTAAGTCATGTCCTAAGCCTCTGCCAAACCTTTTTCTTATGATTTCATAACAATCCTACTGTCTATTTTTTTTTATTCATGAGAAAAATAACAACTTTTGACTGTATGTTAGAGTTATACACATTGAGATTGATTTTATTTTTATTTATTTGAAAATTTTATGTCTTTAATGAGTTTTGAGACATCATAGTGAATGAAAGTGGACATTCAAATAATTTTGTATTATTTCCTTTAGAGTTATAATAAAGGAAACAATATTAACTGTTGAGATTTTTCTTAGAATTCAAGAAAGTCAAAGAAAATGAACAGTAATTCTTACTTATGACTGGATTTATTTTTTCATTAAAAAATATCTTTACCTTATGTAAAGATAGATCATTTTGAAATCTCAGTGATTTAGCAAACTAAGACCTTTCTGAAGATAGATAAACACATATCTGTGAACTTTTAATCATGTAAACATAATTATAAAAGCATAATAACAGACTTTCAGAATTTTATTGCACCTTATCTTTATAGTTTTATTCATGAATACAGTACAAAACAGTTAATGTCTTTCATTTTCAGTGCATATTGAAATTGCCTTGATGGGTGAATGACGGAAAATTCAAATACATTGTTAAAAGAAAAATATGTTTTATCTTTATATATATTTCAAAAACCTTGATTTATCATTTTATAAGTGAAATGACATGATCAATTCATAATTTGCACATGAGTTTCATATTTTTAATAAAGATTTTGAGACCATGACTGCTTTGCATGCTATGACATCTTTTGAGCATTAATTAGATTTGATGTGAAGATAAAAATAAAACAGAAAGGGAGATGAACACAGCTTTCTACTTATTGCCATTTCATGATGTTAGGTAAATAAATGGATTATTTAAACCCATATAGGATTCTCAATTATTTTACAAACACATTTTGAAATTAGAAATTTAAATTGACAATACCTGTCTGACCCTTGCTTGGTCTTTTTTGGCTGCGGAAAAACACCTAGCTGGTCTGTTCCCATCGAATACCCCATATCTTGAGCCATCCTAGAGAAACCACTGCACTCAGAGCAGCAGGTATGAACCCTCTCCCACTACTCTACACCCCCAGAACTACATCTGGAAACCTGAGGCATTCAGGACCCATCAAGCCACCCAAACCCAGCCACTACGGAACACGACATCTCTTTTTGCCCCTCGTTTGGTCCTTTTAGCTGGGTCAGACACCTAGCTGGTTTGCTACCTCCAAGACTCCATCAGCCATCCTAGAGGAACCACTGCACTCAGAGCAGCAAATCCCAATATCCTGGAGCAATCCTATAGGAACCAGTGCACTCAGAGCAGAGAGGAACCACTGCACTCAGAGGAGCAGGATTTCGGATCCCAGAGGGTTGGCCTGAGTCTCAGCAGTGATTCCACCCTGGAGGTCAGGATCACAGATGCATATGACTTAAGGAAATTCTGACGCAAGCAAGATAAGTGAAAAGACAGGCTCCAGTCAGAGACAGTGAGTGTAGGTAGCACTAGAGTTAACCAGATGGCTAAAAGCAAGCACCAAGAACATAAGCAACAGAAACCAGTTACTTGACATCATCAGAACACTTTCTCCCATCATAAAAAGCCCTGACACCCCCATCACACCAGAAAAAGCAGGATTCAGAATTAAAATCACTTCTCATGAGGATGATAGAGTACTTTAAGAGGTATGTAAATAACTCCCGTAAGGAGTACAGGAGAACACATGTAAACAGGTAGAACCCTTAAAGAGGAAACACAAAAGTCCCCTTAAGAATTGCAAAAATACAACCAAACATGTGAGGAATTAAACAAAACCATCCAGGATCTAAAAAATGGAAGTAGAAACAATTAAAGAAATCTCAAAAGGGAGACAACCCTGGAGATAGAAAACATAGGAAAGAAATCAGGAGTCATAGACTCAAACATCACCAACAGAATACAAGAGATAGAAGAGAGAATCCCATGTGCAGAAGATACCATGGGGAACATTGACACAACTGTCAAAGAAAATGCAAAATGCAAAAAAGCTCCTAATCCAAAAAATCCAGGTATACCAGGAAACAATGAGAAGACCAAACCTAAGGATAATAGGTATAGATGAGACTGAAGATTCTCAAATTAAAGGGCCAGTAAACTTCTTCAACAAAATTATAGAGTAAAAACTTTCCTAACCTAAAGAAAGAAATTCCATGAACATACAAGAAGCCCACAGAACCCCAAGTAGACTAGACCAGAAAAGAAATTCCTCCCCATCACATAATAATCAATTCATCAAATGCCAAAACAAAGAAAAATACTAAAAACAGTAAGGGAAAAGAGGTAAAGTAACTTACAAAGGCAGCCTATAAGAATTAAACAGATTTTCACCAGAGACCCTAAAGCCAAAATTTCTTCTGGAAAGAAATCATACAAAACCCAAAGAGAACACAAATGCCGCCCAGGCTACTAAACCAAGCAATACTCCAATTACCATAGAGGAAAAACCAAAAATATTCTACAACAAAACCAAATTTGCACATATCTTCCCATAAACCCCAGCCCTTCAAAGGTAATTGACAGAAACCCTAACACAAGGAGGGAAAACTATAACCTAGAAAAAGCAAGAAAGTGGTTTTTTTTCCAACTCTAAAAGAAATAGCTAAAAAACCTAATTTACTTTAGTAAAAAAAATAAAAAAGGAAGCAACAATCACTTTTTCTTTAAATATCTTTTCAACACAGTGAAACAACCCCCCCAATAAAAAGACAAGACTATCAGACTAGTTTTTAAAAGGATGAGTTTTGGGCTTCATAGGAAATTTAGGGAAAAACATAAAGGATGGAAAAAAATTTTTAAGCAAATGTCCTCATAAAAACAAATGGAGAATTCCTTCCAAATACAAATAAATAGACAATTTCCAAAAAAAGGGATAATAAGATAAGGAGGGGAAATTTATCTTATCTTTGGAAAAACCCCAAGTGACGTAGTTTGAATTATGTAATGCAAGGGAAATAAAAAAAGAATTTTAAACTAAAGCACACTTGATAATAATAATGGTGGGGGGTTTCAACCCCAAACTCTCGCATTGGCAAATCATGAAGAAATAACAGAGCACAATGAAATTAACAGAAGTTATGAAACCAAATGGATTTAAACAGATATCTTCGAACATTTCATCTAAAACAAAATAATATACCTTTTTCTCAGCACCTCATGGTACCTTCTCCAAAATTTGACCATATAAATGGTCAAAAAACAGGCCTCAATAATACAAAAATATAGAAATAATACCTTGCAACCATTAAGATCACCAGGACAAAGGCTGGTTTTCAATTTTGACAAAAACAATGGAAAGTTCCACATACACGTGGAAACAGAAAATACTCTACCCAATGTTGACTTGGTCAAGGAGAATAAAGAAAGAAATTAAAAGGACTTTTTAGAATTTAATTGAAAATGAGAACACATCATAAGAAAAACTTGTAGGACTTTATGAAAGCAGTGCTAAAGAAAAATTCCATGGTCTGAGTGCCTACAAAAAAAAAGAACTGGTGACAGCAAATTAACCACTTGACAAACAACCTGAAAGCTCTAGAACAAAAAGAGGCAAATACACCCAAGAGTAGTAGTCGCAGGAAAATAAATCAAACTCAGGGCTGAAATCAAACAAGTAGAAACATAAGTAATACAAGAATCAATAAAATCATGAGTGGTTCTTTGAGAAACGACAAGATAATAAGCCCTCAGCAAGGACTAACCAGAGGGCCAGAGACAGTTTCCACATTAATAAAATCATAAATAAAAAGGGAGACACAAAACCAGAAACTGATGAAATTCAAAAATCACCAGATCCTACTACAAAAGCCTATAATCAACAAAAGGAAAATCTGGATGAAATGGACTCCTTTCTAGACAGATACCAGGTACCAAAATTAAATCAGGAGCAGATAAAACCCATCTTAAGCAGTCCTCATAACCCCCAAAAATATCAGCAATCTTTAAAAACTGCCTACCAAAACAAAAAACAAAAAACAAAAACCAAAAAAAACCCCCAGGACTCGATGGTTTCAGTGCAGAATTCTATCACAGACATTCAAGGAAGACCTAAACCAATTCTCTTCAAAAATTTCCACTAAATAGAAACAGAAGGAAACACTACCAATTCGTTCTTGAAACCACACACAACGATCATACCTAAAACCTCACAAAGAACCCAACAAAGAAAGAGAAATTCAGACCTAATTTCCTTTATGAATATTGATACAAAAAACACTCAAAAACTTCCTTACAAACCGAATCCAAGAACACATCAAAGCAATCATCTATCATGATCAAGTAGGCTTTCTCCCAGAATGCAGGGGTGGTTCAACATTCGGAAATCCATCAATGTAATCCACTATATAAACATACTCAAAGAAAAAAAAACCACATGATCATCTCACTAGATGCTGAGAGAAAGCATTTGACAAAATCAATATCCCTTCATGGTAAAAACTCATGGAAACATCAGCAATTCAAAGACCATACATAAACATAGTAAAAGCAATACAAGAAAGCCAGTAGCCAACATCAAACTAAATGGAGAGAAACTTGAAGCAATCCATTAAAATCAGGGACTAGACAAGGTTACCCACTCTCTCCTTACCTATTCAATATAGTACTGGAAGTCCTAGCCAGAGCAATTAGACAACAAAAGGATGTCCAAAGGGATACAAATAGGAAAGGAAAAACTAAGAATTTCACTATTTGCAGATGAAATGATAGTATACTTAAGTGACCCCAAAATTTCCACCAGAGGATTCCTAAACCTGATAAACAACTTTGGCAAAGTGGCTGATATAAAATCAACTCAACAACAAATCAGTAGCCTTTCTCTACCGAAGGATAAGCAGGCTGAGAAAGAAATTAGAGAAATGAACCCTTCACAATAGTCACAAATAATATAAAATACCTTGGCATGGAATATAACCGTGCAAGTGAGAGAAACCTGTTTGACAAGAACTTTAAGTCTTTGGAGACAGAAATTGAAGATCTCAGAATAGGAAAGATCTTCATCTGCTTGTAGATTGGGAGGATTGATTTAGTAAAAATGGCCATACTTGCCAAAAGCAATCTACAGATTCCAATGCAATCACCATCAAAATTCCAAATCAATTCTTCATAGAGATAGAAAGAACAATTTACAAATTAATTTGGAATAACAAAATCCCAGAATAGTGAGAACTATTCTCAACAATAAGAGAACTTCTGTTAGAATCACCATCCCTGATATCAAGCTGTACTACAGAGCAATAATTATAAAACCTGCATGGTATTGATTGGTACAGAGACAGGCAGGAAGATCAATGGAATTGAACTGAAGACCCAGAAAGGAACTCACACACCTATGGTCAATTGATCTTTGACAAGGGAGCAAAAACTGTCCAGTAGAAGAAGGAAAGCATTTTCAACAAATGGTGCTGGTTCAACTGGAGGTCAACATGTAGAAAAATGCAAATAGAACCATTCTTATCTCCTTGTACAAAGCTCAAGTCCGAGTGAATAAAAGATCTTCACATAAAAACAGATACACAGAAACCAATAGAAGAGAATGGCTGGAAGACCCTCAAATACTAGGCAGTGGAGGAAATTCCTGAACAGAACACCAATGGCTTTTACTCTAAGTTCAAGAACTGACAAATGGAACTTAATAAAATTGCAAAGCTTCTGTAAGCAAAGGACACTGTCAATAGGACAAAATAGCAACCAACAGACTGGGAAAAGATTTTTATTAATACTACATCCGACAGAGGGATAATAACCAATATATACAAAGAACTAAAGAAATTAGACTCCAGACAAACAAATAACCCTATTTAAAATGGTGTGCAGAGCTTAAAAAAAAAAGCATTCTCAATTCAAGAAATATGAATGGCCTAGAAGCACCTAAAGCAATGTTCACTATACTTAGTCATCAGGGAAATACAAATCAAAATAAGCCTGAAATTCCACCTCACACCAGTCAGAATGGCAAGATCATAAACTCAGGTGATAGCAGATGCTGGCGAGGATGTGAAGAAAGAGGCACACTCCTTCGTTGTTCTTGGATTGCAAGCTGGTACAACCACTCTGGAAATCAGTCTGGCAGTTCCTCAGAAAATTGGACATAGCATTACCTGAGGACCCAGCCATACCACTCCCGGGCATATCCCCAGAAGATACTCCAACATATAACAAGGACACATGCTCCACTATTTCATAGCAGCCTTATTTATAATAGCAGAAGCTGGAAAGAACCCAGATGTCCTTCAACAGAGGAATGGATACAGAAATGTGGCACATTTCCACAATGGACTATTACTCAGCTACTAAGAACAATTAATTCTTTCCCTGGCCCATAGCACTGATTCCTTCCAGCCTGGGCTCGAGCACTGAGCAGATCCCAGGTGGCAGCTCTGTACCCAGTCTCACAAAACTCAGAGGAAGTGGGCCTCCCAGGAGCCTAACCCAGGCAGCATCTTAGGTAAGGAGACAGCAACAACACTCCCCCAACAGGGAGGTACTGGGACCACTAAGACCCAGGATTCACCTGGCCCAGAGCACAGGTTTCTTTCAGTCTGGGCCCAAGCACTGAGCAGATCTGAGCCCTAGCTCTAACCCCAGTAGTAAACCCACCCCACACAGTTCTGAAACCAACCAAGATAATAGGAAAGACAGGCTCCAGTAAAGAACAGAGAGGTACACTAACATGATCCAGATGGCGAAAGGCAAGCACAAGAACTAAGCTCAGCAACCAGGGTACTTGGCCTCATTATAACCTAGTTCTCTCCACACTAGCAAAAAGTACGGAATTCCCCATATCACCAGGAAAGCAAGATTCAATTTAAAATCACTTCTAATGATGTTGATAGAGGACTTTAAGAAGGGCATAAATAACACTCTTAAAGAATTTGAGGAGAACATAGGTAAACGGTAGAAGCCCTTAAAGAGGAAAACAAAAAATCCTTTAAAGATTTACAAGAGAACACAAATAAACAGGTGAAGAAATTGAACAAATCCATCCAGGACATAAAAATGGAAGTAGAAACAATAAAGAAATCTCAAAGGAAGACTACCCTGGAGATAGAAAACCTAGGAAAAAAAATCAGGAGTCATATATGCAAGCATCACCAACAGAATACAAGAGATAGGAGAGAGGATCTCAGGTGCAGAAGATGCCACAGAAAATATTGACACAACTGTCAAAGAAAACACAAAATGCAAAAAGTTCTTAACACAAAACATCCAGGAAATCCAGGACACAATGAGAAGACCAAACATAAGGATAATAGGTATAGATGAGAGTGAAGATTCTCAACTTAAAGGGCCAATAAATACCTTCAACAAAATTATAGAAGGAAACTTCCCTAACCTAAAGAACGAGAAGCCATAAACAGCAAGAAGCCTACAGAATGTCAAATAGACTAGACCAGAAATGAAATACCTCCCGTCACATAATAATCAAAAACACCAAATGCACAAAACAAAGAAAGAATATTAAAAGCAGTAAGGAAAAAATGCCAAGTAACAAAAAAGGCAGACCTATCAGAATTACACCAGACTTCTCACCAGAGACTATAAAAGCCAGAAGATCCTGGTCTGATATCATACAGACCCTAAGGAACACAACTGCCAGCCCAGACTGCTATACCCAGCAAAACTCTCAATTACCTTAGATGGAGAAACTAAGATATTCCATGACAAAGCCAAATTTACACAGTATCTTTCCACAAACCCAGCATGACAAAGGATATTCGTGGGAAAGCATCAATACAAGGAGGGAAATTATACCCTAGAAAAAGAAAGAAAGTAATTCTCTTCAAACAAATCCAAAAGAAGATAGCCACACAAAGATAATTCCACCTCTAATAACAAAAAATAACAGGAAGCAACAATCACTGTTCCTTAATATCTCTTAATATCAATGGACTCAATTCCCCTATAAAAAGACATAGGCTAATGGACTGGATAAGTAACCAAGACCCAGCATTTTTGCTGCATACAGGAAACCCACCTCAGTGACAAAGCCAGACACTACCTCAGAGTAAAAGGCTGGAAAGCAATTTTTCAAGCAAATGGTCCTAAGAAACAAACTGGAGTAGCCATTCTAAAACCTCTAGCCAGAGAACAAAAAGAGAGGAACTCAAACCTCCACCTGTATAGGTAATTGAGGGTGGCCTTGTCAGGCATCAGTGGAAGTGGAGGGCCTTGGTAATTGATAGTTTGGATTCCCTAGTGTTGGGAATTTGAGAGCAGGGAGGCAGGAATGGGAGGATGGTGGGAGCACACCCCTCATAGAAACTCCCAGAATTATATGGATTAGATATCATAGAGACAGGCCACCTGAAGACTAGATTCCAGAATTCAAACAAAAATATCTTGATACTAAAATTTGTTTTGAGAATTGTATATTGTAGAATACACAGCCTTTGTGTATCTACTCATCAAGCAAGCTGAGCAGATCTGCTCGAACCTCTGATGTCCTGGAATCTCAGCTGAATGCAGTGAAGACACAGACATCAGAGGCCTATCAATATACTCTTACCCTGCCCCTCTTCTAATATCTCAATGCCCTTAATCAGCTTCAAGAAGTTAATGAAGAGTCAGAGCCCCTATTCCCTGGGTTTGGGGATAGAGGTGGTTAATATTGGACTGTCTTTCTAGGGAAAAAATAGTGGTTTTGTTGGAACAGGGAGGAATAGCTAGGATTTATTGCATAGCCATAATCTATTGGTAGAAATCTGTATAATTGTTATTAAGCTGAAGCTATAATTTCTTAGATAGTACAAAATTTACTTTGATTTCAAATTTAAGGTTTTCATTGGCACGAGTTTCTTATTGATATCAAGTGAGATTAATATTGTTACTCTCATAGGCATTGTGCCTATATAACACATTTAGGAATACAAGGCTTAGACCCAGTCCTTCTTTAACATTTTAAACTGATTTGAGATGGTTAGCCTGTGAGTTAAGGGCCTATAGCAAATTCATGGCTCTGAGTTTATTGTTAGGGTGTTTTCTATATTTTATTTAGAAATAGCTGAGAGGAGTTAACAGACAACAGTTCAGATTGCCTTACATGGATAGTTGGTTTTCTAAACGTCAGAAGTCCACAGAATTGACATTACAAACATTTCTGTATTAATGTTCATTTTTTAGAGACCTGTGTCTTTCTGACAGCTTCCTGTCTTGGATTCTTTTTTTTTTTTTCCTTTTTTTTTTTTGCTTATTCACTTTATAACCCGTCCCAGTCACCCCCTCCCACAATCCTTCCCCATCTCTTGTTTTCTGAGTACCCCTCCTCCTGTATCCCCCACCATGCCACTTTAAGTCTCTGAGAGGCTAGGTGCTTCCTCTCCCATTGAGGCCAGATGAGGCACCCAGCTAGAAGACCATACTCCATATACAGGCTGCATGTTTTGGGGTAGCCCCCACTCCAGATGTTTGAGACCTGCATGAAAACCACTCCTGTCTTGGATTCTAAGAAGAAATTGAGCATCTTTGGAGTTACTCCAGTTGTGGTGAGACAGTCACTAGGTAAGAATTGCCTCTTTTCATCTACAGACAAATTACTGTCCTGAAAAGGACACACTTGCAGAATAGTCGACTGATTATATCTGCCAAGACAGAGTAACCAGCCCTTAATAATTCTGCATCACTAGGTCTGTCAGATGATCCTGGGCCAGAAGGTTTAAGATCAGATGCTCCAATGTTTTGTAGTATAGAGACTGTCCAGGTGTTCAGCAGTCTCTATAAATTGGCTAAGTTTTAGAAGCTATGCTTTAAGCTTCCCATAATTTCAATTAATTCAGTCATTCTGGATTTCTGACTGGGTTGAAGACGTATAGTCTCATAGCCAATCCCAGTTATTTACTTTGAGAGGATGGTTTTCAGCTGATATTCATTCTAAAGCCAAGAAAAAAGCCAGGTTCAGAACTAAATCTTTTAGTTAGGGGAAATTACAGAGGTTCTGGTTAGTCAACAAAATGATGGACTGGGTATTAGGTCTATCATGTACCTTACTGATACAAATTAGTATAGTTATGCTCTAATTGTATTTTGAGAGAAAAGTTTTAACAGGAAAGATGATATGTAGGAGGAGCTAAGGTGGGAGGAGTAAGGCGACGAAGAGGAGGAGTACGGAGAGGAGGAGCTAGGAGATGAGAGAGAAAGAGAGAGAGGGGCTGGTGGTGGAGGGGAACGTGGAGGCAGATGTTCGCGTGTCTCTACCAGTCAAAGATAGTTGGTATATCTAGGTTGGTTATTGGGTTACACTTCTGATTGTATGGGCATCTTGTTATTGAGCATTACCAATCTTATAAAGCCTTTGATTAACATTTTAAAAACAAGTTGCTAATTAAAAAATAAATAAAAATAATAAAAAAATAACAAATTCAATAAATTCTTAGGTAAATGGATGGAACTAGAAAATATCATCCTGAGTGAGGTAACACAATCACAAAAGGACATACATGGTATGTACTCACTGATAATTGGATATTAGCCCCAAAACTCGCAATATCCAAGATACAAATCACAGACCATATGAAGTTCATGAACAAAGAAGACTAAAGTGTGGGTGCTTTGGCTCTTCTTAGAAGGGGTAGCAAAATACTCATGGAGCAAATATGGAGACAATGCATGGGGCAGAAACTGAAAGAGGAGACTCCAGAGACTGCTCCACCTGGGTATCCATCCCTTGTGCATTCACCAAAGGTAGACACTGATGTGGATGCCAGGAAGTGCATTCTGACAGGAGCCTGATATAGCTGTCTCCTTAGAGGTCTGCTAAAGCCTGAAATACACAGAGGCAGAAGCTCACAGGTAACCATTGAGCTGATTATGGGATTCCCAATGGAAGAGTGTGAGAGAAGACTGAAGGAGCTGAAAGGGTTTGCGGCCCCATGAGGAGAGTAACAATACAAACCAACCAGAGCACCCAAGGTCTAAACCACCAGCCTGGGAGCACATAGGGAGGGGCCCATTGCTCCAGCTATATATGTAGGGGAGGATGACATTTTCAGGCATAGGTATGTGAGGAAGTCCTTGGTCCAGTGAAGGCTGGATGCCCCAGTGTGGGGGAAATTGTGGGTGGGAAGGTGAGAGTGGGAGAGTGGGTGGGGGCATATCCTCATAGAAGCAGGAGGAGGGGGGATGTGATACTCCTGGGTGAGGAGGAATAGGGATTACATCTGAAATGTATATAAATATCCGATAAAAAATACAAAAAAAAAGAAATTTAAATTGAATACCCATTTAAAGTTTGTAAGAAACAACCTATGTCAAATACAACTGTGTGGGTCAAATTCTGATTATCTTGTCCCATTGATCTCTCTCTATAAAATGCATTGTGTGTGTAACATTATGTTATTATTGGGCCTTTGATTTCAACATAAGCATCAGTTATAATACTCCCTAGTATTTTCATTTTTGTTCATTTCTGACATTGTGTTTATGGTTATTCTAGGACTTCAAAATAATCTACCATATTTTCATAAAACAGAACTCTTAGAATTTTGAAATATTGTTCCATGTGCCAGATGATGACCATGAACAAAATTGACATTTTTTCTAGAATGCATCATCTGTATTTATGGTATATTTCCCCATTTATTTAGATTGTATTCATTAATTGGAATTTTAAAATTCACAGTATATGAATCTCCAGCAGGTTTTATTAGCTTTATATCAATGGTTCAATTTTCCTTGAAGAACCTGCATGTATATTATTCAGGACTCTCTAAAGGAAAAAATACACAATTGAATACATATATACCTATATTCATACACACATATATGTATGTGTTTTATTAGAATGACATACAGGGTGTGAGAAAGCTCAACAATGGCTATATCTCAAAAAATGGGTTAAGAATTTGGTAGCTGTTTAGTCCATAAGTCTGGATGTTTCAGGTGATCTTAAGTATAAGTTGCAATCCACAAGAAGTTCAAATCTCAGTGAAGAAATGCTTCAGAAACCAGGTAGATGAACTTGCCAGAGAGAGTATAAGCCTTCAGGCAAAACCAAAATGGTTTTCCTCATGTGCTTATATATATGTTTTGACCAGAAGGTATGGGCTATATTTATGGTTGGCCATTCTACCATACATCTATGGTCCAATCAAGAATATATCTCAAGAAAGGGTAAGAAAATGCTTAGCTGCTTGGTTTTACTTGCTTCAATATTTAATTAGCTAAAATTAGGCATTACATATCCAACCCATATTAACTTAACATATAACCATATCTCCTTTTATCATGATAAATTCCAAATATAATACAATAACCATATCATGATTCTACCTAACATATGGTTGTGTTATGCAGGAATTCAAACCAATTATTTATTGTAGAATACATAGTAATTTTCTTGTAGAATGTTTAATCTTTTAGTCCCTAAAAACTTAAATATGATAGTAACCACTGATATTATCTCAATTGATTCTACATTGAATATAAAGACATAAGATGTGTTTAAAATATGTATTTAAACACAGACATGTTCTTAACAACATAGGACAGCGATTTTTATCTCTTCAAATCCTTATCTCTTCAATTTGTTATAAGTCTTTCACAGTTTTTTCTTTAAAAAAAAAAACCTTCTTCTGTTAAAATTCTATATTCCCTTTATCCTCAACAAGTGTCTCAGAAGTCTTGGTTATTTTCCTGAAGGAAAGAACCATAGCTTCAATTCTGAATGACCTTGGCCCTTTGTCATCCTGATTGCAAACTAGTAGTTATAGTTTTACATAGACTGTAATCTCAGAACATGTATCTTAGGCATTCTATTGCAGTAAAAAGATATTATGACTATGGCAGCTTTTATAAAGAAAAACACTTAATTGTGACTGGCTTATAGTTTCAGAGGTTTTGAGTTCATTATCTTCATGGCAGAAAGCATACAATCATTCATGCAGACATGGTGCTGAAAAAGCTGTGATTTCTACATCCTATACTATAGGAAGTAAACTGCCACTAGACCTAGATTGATAGTTTGAGAGTTCAATGCCTACCGTTTTGTGACACATTTCCTCCAACAAGGATGTACCTACTTCAACAAGGCCATACCTCCTAATAGTAAGACTCACAAGGAGCCAAGAATTCAAACAGATGTGTCTATGGGGGGGAGGGCATTCCTATTAAATCTACCATATCATGGTAACACCAAGAGACTTAGGAAAGAACCTCTTGCACTCCAGACATTATCTTCCATTGTGGACATGCAATTTAGTTCCTACCCATAGTCTGAAAAATTCTTCACTCTTAATACTATTACATTTTTGTTTCTTTTTATTTGTTTGTTTTGTTTTGTTTATTTTTTTTTTCTTTAGGAACTTATTGGTTTAAGAAACCCAAATAAGACAGAGGGAATTATAACCATTCAATGCAATGGATGTTTTGTTATGATTCCAGGAAGTAACATGTCCCATTCTGGAAACAAAACTTGTATGCCTACAGAACTAAGGTCCTGAGTACAGAAAGTTGTAATTATGTGGCTGTGAATTGAGTTTCATAGTTAAAAGCAATGCTTTGTGTAATACCATTATAATGGATAAGGCATTCTATCAGTCCATAAATAGTAATTTTGGCAAAACATGTGAAAGAAAAAAATCCATAACCATAGTAAAGATTGCAGTAGACACAAAGTGTTTACTTTTCCAGGTCCAATACTGTCAACCTGCTAACATGTCACTGGTTGACTTCAGGAAAGCGTACTACATCAGGGTTGCAGTGTTGATCCCTTCTGTTAGGAGATCTAGCACTCAGCAGTAGCTATAGCCATATTAGCTATGGTAATTGGAATTTTATATTTTAGACTCCATGCATAGAATCCTTTCAGTCACCATGGCTGCTTTGCTCACAGGCCTGTTATACAATTGCTGTTATGGATGGGGAAACAATCAGGCTGTCCCACAGAACAAGTTCCTATGAATCATGTGACCATAAAAAATTTGTCTCTTTACTCATATTTTTTAATGTCATTGTAGACATTGTTTTGTATTGCTATAATTATTGTCAGCTTGCTTTTCTCAATCCAACACTGCCAACTGACCCCTGAATCTTGAGAACAATTAAGTCTACTAAATTTAATTCATCCTACTGAGCAGTAGCATCTATGACCCTAAATTCTAGAACAAGAAAAGAAAGGAAATAGTGAAGGTCTTCACATTTGATGATGTCCAGCTCACCACTTTGTAGGGTGAACCATTAGTGAAGGATATGCTTTCTATGCCTTACCATTGTGGAGGACTGGCTTTTATATAACATATCTACTCTAAAATTGCTATTTCTGCTGAACTTCAAAATTCCTCATTAACACTAATACAAGGGATACAAGGAATCTACAGATCCTTTTTAGTTATTTATATAATAACAAATGTTTCAGCTTACCAAGCAAACAAAATATTGACATGTTTTGTAGCTATTCAAGATTCCATGTTACTTCAAGAATTTCCATTCTGAGGACTCATATCTATCGACTCTCCTGATCTAGTTTTATGTTCCTTCTGACAATATTCCACACCCTTAAAGTTCATGCCCATAAATTTCCCCAGATTCCTTTAATACATTAGCAAACTAAGTAAGCTCATTGATTCTGTAATGCATAACATCATAGGCTGCAGCTTCTATCTCCCTTACATGAGCCTTTTTATCCTTGAGTGATTTTATAATTCTAGAAGTAACTATTGGTAGACAGTGAGGGATATCAGTGTTATCTTTTCTGTCATCTCCATTAGGGAAACTCACTATTGGTTCCTTCTAAAATTAAGGATTAATTTGTACAAGCAAAAGTGGCGCAAGTAGTACTACAATGTTGCAGGGGACTTGTCCTGGCCAGCAGGGCATTAAACAGGGGTCCAGGGAGGTCACCGGAAAGAGAAGATGGGGGAAAACAGGTGAACACAAGAAATGACGATCTGTCTATCGTCTGATCAGATTGCAATTTTTACTTTTTCACACAGGGGTTATATAGACAAAAAGACAGGATGGGGGGAAGGGGATGGCACAGGAGCATAGGAGTTCAGGGGGAGTACAGATATCTTCCAGAACAGCAAGTCAGTTGGGTGAAGGTTCAGGGGACAGGTCATTATAACTCTGCCTATGATTCACTTGTCCTTATCTAAGTTGATACTATCCACCAAGGCTACCTATCTACTAGGTCTATGTATTCACCCTGGCTATTTTCCACCAAAGCTGCTTGTTTACAATAGCTTCTAGGCATAGGTTTCAGTGTTTTTCCACAGAGACCCAAGACTTTGTGTTAGCAGGCATGTATGTCAGGCTTATTGCTGATTTTAGGCCTATGGCTGATTTTAGGCCTTCAGTGAATAAGCAGGGCTGCCCATGACAGGGACTAGGATGGGGATGCACCCTCTTGTAAGGGTAGAGAGACTAATCACACAAGTGAAGTAAACTCTTATTAGTCAATGAATTTAGAGTCCTATGCTTCAGTTGAGTCATCCCACACATCTCCATGCCATGGTAAAGAATCCATGTTCTCTCACACATCTTTATTCCATGTCAGAAAATCCATTCCTTATCAGTTCTAGCCATTATTTTAACAATTGACACCCTCTGAGACTGAGGCTTGAATTTTTGTTTTAATTTAACCAATTTTCTAATAAAGATTTTAATTTAGTTTTTCCTAACTTGAGTTTTGTTCTTTTGAGGTTAGTTTTAGGTCAATGTAACATAAGATAGGGTCATCTGAAAGAAAGGAGCATCAATTGACAATATGACTTTATAAGATCCTACTATACTGTATTTTATTGATTAGTGATTAATGGGGAAAGGTTCAACGCATTGAGGATGAGGACTCCCTGTGGTGGTAGTACTGAGTGATACAAGAAAGCAGGTTGAAAAAGGCCTGAAGAAAAAGCCAGTAAGCAGCACCCTTCCATGTCTTCCAGGTTTTTACCCTATTTGAGTACCTACCCTGACTACCTCTAAAGATAGACTATGTGGATACAGAATCATAGTTCAAGTAAACTGTTTCCCCCAAAACTCACTTTTGGTCATGTTGTTTCATCATAGAAATAGTGCCCTAAACCAGGAAAGAAATTATCACCAGGAAAGCAGGGGTCTGAAAACTGTTCAAGCAGTGGAGCCTAGCCAGAGCAAGAATGAGGATAAAAAGTGTACAAGCCCTGAAAATCTCATCCTGAGACTGGCAGAAGTAGGACTGCTACCTCTTTGCTCTGGTCCTACATGTTCTCATAGATGTAAGCCTTACAAACCCCATCTCCACCACTTTTGAGGTGGTTATGTAGTCTAGTAGCCAGGTTTCAAGCTAAACTTTTTCTTCTTATAAGAGCATGTCCATCTAGAACTTAGAAATAATCTTTCTGTAAATAAAGCATTCCCAGTACCTTACCCCAGCCAGTATTATATACTCATTCCAAAATTCCCTACCAGTACCCTAAAGTTTGTATAGCTCCTGTTCACCCCCAATAAAGATAGCATTTCATTGAAAATTATCTCCAGAGAAGGCTGTTTCTACTGCACTCATTCCAACCAAGACCCTGGCTAACGAACTCACCTGACTAACCTTCATTATTACCTGTCCAGCCTAGTGTCCGATGGAGCCTGGATACAACAAAAGGAAAAGCAAACCTGGATTGGCAGGATAGTGGGGTATTTCCATGAAAAAAGAAAAACCTGATCATGTTGTTAATAAAGACTTTGAGACTCTAGGCTAGAAGAGTCTGAGCTTTCAGAGCTCATATATTATTTTATAGGAAGTTTCCAGAAAAGAATAGTGAGAACAGTACAGATGGTGGATGCCTGGCTTGGGTAGTTTTCAGAGGAAAGGAAAAATTCTACCAGCATTTCTATAAAGGATTTGTCTTGTCTGTTAAACTGAAACTGAAGCATCAGCAGTGATTAACAGGGGACCAGATATAGTAAAATAAAACCTTTGCTTTGTTGGGTCAGTGGATACTGGTCATCTAGGTCTGAAGACTTAGCTGTGATTAAGAAGAAATGAGCATCATTAAGGTGAAGTACTCTGGAAGTGTTTTTTGAGTCACCAAACAAATAATGTGTTCTAAGTATTTCCCTTCTTAACTATTACTTTGTTACTCAAAACAATTTTAAACATAAATATATTTTAATAATTTCATTTCTTAGCCCTCGTCAGTTAAAATTTTGGGTGGTGGGGATATTTTATTGTGTTCTCATACTTACCACCTGTCCAACACTTATTTCAGCTTAATTATTTTAATTGTTCAACACTAGGTAGGAGAGAATAAAGGTTAGAAGGGAAAGGAGGCATAGACCTTTTTAGATTATTCCTGCTGATTAAGAGGAAAGTCTGATCTTCATTGTCAGGACATCCAATGTCTTCTTTTCTGCTCATGACCACTTGACAAACTACAGCAATAGGAACCAGCAGCAACAGCTCCATCAGCAGTCTCTCTAAGTGTGCCTGACCCTCTCAGGGCTCTGGCATTGACACTCTCTGAACAGTTCCCAGAATTACAAATTTGCTGAGCTATCTACAGCTCAGCAAAAATTGCACCCCTCCTAGTGGACAGGACAAATTACAGTTATATGATATACAGCAGGATATTATCCCACACTTGGGATTTAAAAAATCCATATTCATACAATATTTTTTTAAAGGAAGCCAAAATTATCACTACAAAACTACATCTTATTCTCTCTCCCTATCCAGTCAACCTTGTTATTTCTCAAAAAAAGAACTAACCCAATATAATAATACAACCCTTTAAACCTAGAAAAAATACATTAATAACTAAATGATAAAAGAAGAAGAAAAGATGGAAAAATGAAGGATAGGGAGAAAAAGAAACATAGAGAGAAGGGGAGAGCGAAGGGGAGAAAGAGAGGGGAGAGGGAAGGAGGGAGAGAGAGGTGAAAAGGGAAGAAAGGAGAGAGGGGGAGAGGGAAGGAGGGAGAGAGAAGGGAGAGGGAAGAAAGGGAGGAAGAGATAGAGAGAGAGGAGAGAGAGATAACTGTAACCAAATGAAAGCATATAAGACTATGGTATCAATTATTTTTTGGTCAACTACTCCTGAACATGAGCCATGCCCTGGAGTGGTTGATATACCCAATTTCATTCCATTGGAGAAAACTATTTTTCCCTTTCTATCCAGTATAATTAACAGTACAGTTGTTGTCCCTTTCCCAAATGGCTAGGTTTTCATTCATTCATTTAAATGTATGATGGAATAAACTACAGTCAGATAAAAAAAAACAAAAAACTATCTCATTGATATTATACAAGACAAACCAACAGAATAGCCAAAGAGAAGACATAGGATTCACAAGCTAGAATCACCTAAAAGAAGAAAACTTCAATTTAGAAAATGCCTCCATATTGTCAGAATATAGGTCATATTCTTTATTAGTGATTGATGGGAAGGATCCATCCCACTGTGGGTGGAGTCACTTCAGAGCTAGTGGTTCTTTAATGATATAAGAAAGCAGCTTGAGTACGACAAAAAGAGACAGTCAATAAGCAGCATACTCCACAGATTCTGCAAAATTTCCTGGTTCCAGATTCTTGCCCTGTTTGAGTACCTGTCCTCTGACCACCTCCAGTGATGGAATGCAATATGGAACTATAGGCCAAATAAGATGTTTCCTCTATAAATTGTTTATTTGCTTGTTTTTGTTTTTTTCATCATGGTGTTTCATTATTAGCAATAGTACTCCTAACTTACATGAGCTAATTGGCTGCCATAGAGATTCTCTTCTAGGACTCAATAAGAAACTTTTAGGTTCTTTATTTGAAACTAGAGCCAGTTAATTGTGTGACTGAATTCATTCTTTATCTTTGACAATTTAGAAGTAACCATCCAGCATCATTATTTTTCTTATATTTTCACAAATTGCACAAAATATTATATACAGAGTCATCAAATTCCTTAATTCATACAATATTTGAATCACAATAATCAAATGCATTTATCTTTACACATTCTCTAAACAGTTCATACCATGAATTTTAATACTCCCTGTACAAGTAGATTGATGAAGAAATTCAGCAGTAGTGAGATGGTTAATGGACAGAAAATGTCTGTACATTATGTATGTGTATCAAATAAAGAATACATTTTTAGAAACTACAAAAAAATGTACAAATGAATCAATTCAGAATTTAAAATATAAACAACCTCAATTCACTCCAAGCAGTGAGTTTTGTCTATGATTCAAGATTTGGGGGATGGACACTTGGTCCTCATGGTTCTTCCTTAATACCCTTCATATTCATTTTCTCAGCCTATTTCCACTCCTTTGTAACTTTCTATTTACCAAAAGAACCACTCTCTACCAGGGTCTCTATAGCAATTACATCTGCCTAGTACCCAGTTAAGCTAATTGCTCTTTTTTATCCTCCCAAATTGTAGTAATGCTAGTATGGCCATCACTGCATTCATGAGCCCCCACTTCCAAGTCCATGAATATGTAACCATGGCCATCAGTGGACAAAACCTGAGTAACTCTAGCACTGTCTCTGCTACCTCCCATTAAGTATGACACTAGGTCTTACATTAAAAGCCTGCAGAGTTAGGCTTATTCTTCTGTCTTTTATCATTTAACCTATTTCAATATTTTCACTAGTCTAGATGGTTTACTGGAGTCTGAACCTAAAAGTTCTATTGATAACCTCTTATCTTTGACAAGCTGGAGTCTAAAACTTAAAACCAAGGGTGGTTCATTACTGAAAAACAAGAATTATTTTGGTGTTCTACAAGCTACAGGATTTGGATAATACTAACCAAAGAATTAAACACCTACCTAATAAAACAGATCAAATATCTACACAAAGCAATATCACAAACATCATGACTCCAGATTTCTAGATGCAAGCAGAAAAACACAAGCATAAACAACTGAAATAATTTACTTCCTACAGAACCCAGCACTCATATTACAATAAGATCAGAGAAAGCAATTTAGCTGATACACAGGATACCAACTTCAAAATAGCTATCAAAATTATGTTCAGATACTTAAAAGAGGATATGAATAAATACCTCAGTTAAGACCATAAAGGTGTTCTGGAGCAGCCCTAAGGCTTCAGCTCTGTACCCAACCCTCCAAAACCCAGAGGAGGCTGGACTCCCAAAAGTTCTAACACACTCAGGAGTATAGATGAGTAGGTCATAACCCCCCAAACAAGGAGTAATTTGAGACTCTCAGGGACACAGGAACTCCCTCAAGGCCAGTGGCACAGGATCCTTCCAGTCTGCGCCTGCACCTGAAGCAGCCCTAAGGCTTCAACTCTACACCCAAACCCCAAAACCCAGAGGAGAATGGACTCCCAGGAGCTCGAAAACATAGGAACAGGATAATAGGATCACAGGATCTCAGGAGCTTGGGCACACCAGGATTTCAGAAGGCAAGAAGCAGCCTGACTCCCAGGAGCTATCACAACCAGGGTCTCAGGACCACAGGATCCAAGAGACAGCTGCACCGCTAACCATTAAACTGATCATGGTGTTCGCAATGGAGGAGTTAGAGTGAAGACTGAAGGAGTTGAAAGGGTTCACGACCCCATGAGGAGAGAGCAATACCATCCAACCAGAGACCCCAGGGTCTAAACCACCAGCCTGGGAGCACTTAGGGAGGGACTCATGGCTTCAGCTATATATGTAAGTGAGGATGGTCCTGTCAGGACCAGGTGGGAGAAGAGACCCTTGGTCCCATGAAGGCTGGACGCTGTGTGTGTGGGAATTCGAGGGTGGGGAGATGAGGTGTAGGGGGGTAGGTGGAGGCATACCCTCATAGAAACAGGAGGAGGGGGGATGGAATAGGGGGGTCCTGGGAGGAAGGGGGGAAATGGGGTAAGGGGAAAACATCTGAAATGTAAATAAAATATCCAATAAAAATTTTTAAAAAAGGAATAAAGAGATGAACAGCTAAAGCTAATGTCCCTTTGAAAGGTCATATTAAAACCTTACACAATATCAGCTCCCTAAATATGTACAGGCATAGAGTCAATTTAAATGCAATCACAAAATATCAGGGAATACAGAGCCCCAAGTGGACATCTCTGGTTCCCAAATAATGCTTCCTATACTGAGAATGAGTTACAACTAATATAGCTGTTGGAAAAAAAGTGTTCAATGGGAGTATCCTCACAATTCAGTTTATTTCCAAGTTCACTACTGGCTCTCTACAAAGTAGTGGTAAGGTCTTGTGACTAGACAAAATCTACAGACTCATTAAGCAAGAAATATTCAAGCTAGTGTCTATTTAAAGCCTTTACCCTTAATGAGTTGTATTCATGATGATGGAAAATACTCTACACAGTATAAAAGGGGAAAGGTAATAACCAGCTATGAAACTTTAATCTACAAGTGTAACTCACCCTTCTCATATCCTATATAACAGTCAATTTTAAATGATTAAAAAAATATGGTGATAGGGTATGGTCCTATTAGTATATGTGGCTTTGTTGAAGTAACTGTGGCCTTGTTGGAGAAAATGTGTCATTGGGAGTGTATTTTGAGGTCTCCCATGCTCACACCAAGCTTAGTGTGCCTCTATCTTTAAGATGTCTGACAATCCATGTCTGCATGCATGTTGCTATGCTTTCTCACATGAAAATAATGAACAAAACCTATGAACTAAGGCAGACCCAATTAAATGCTTTTCTTTATAAGAGATGCTGTGGTTGTATTATCTCTACACAACAGTACACACCTTGACTAAGACACCCACTTTTCTATAAATAATTTATCATCTAGAATTCCTGTGGGGAAAATGTGTAATTAAAGAGATAAGACATTTCATATAAATCTTGTTTATGTATATACTGGTGTATACTTGGAATTCCAGCACTGAGGAGTAGACATAGGAGAATCAAAAGATTAAGATCATCCTCAACACATATAATGTTTAAAGCCAGTCCAGGCTAGAGATCATTCTTAAACAAAATATAACAAAACAGAACATCACAAAAAAGGCATTGTAATTGTTGCTATAGTTTGACCTGAGTAAATTCGAATTAATAAGTCTTAAATTGAGAATATTTTGATGGAAATAATCTTTTGATCTTTTTTTAGTTTACTTCTTGATTATATTTTATTTAATAAATTCAACTGTAAATATAACTACAATATTTCACAGTTATGCAGTGTTTATTGGTTATTTCCAACTTTATTTCAACTCACTAAAATGTTTGATATTAATTTTATATTCTGTTCCCATAATAAAACTTTATATCTTACATAATGAAGGAGACATTTAGACATTTGTGTATTTTAGAGATATGTTCTGAGGGAATGTTTTGAATGTTCTGAGTAAATGTTAACTATTCATAATGAATACTCATATAAAATGGATATATATGTATTAAACATACTCATAAATTGTAGAATATTATTTTTGTGTCATCTTTAACTCCATAGATAAAATAATATTTAAAATATCCATTTTCATATGGTGTGAATACTTATTTTCTAAAAATTATTTGCAAATTCCATGCATAAATATAACAAAGTTAGATCAAATCTACGTACTTTCCCTTATCTCCAATTTCTTCTCATTTTCTTTGCTATCCCTCTCTAAATTCAAGTGCTCTTCTTAAAAAAATCTCTGCAGTCCACTTAGTGTGTATGGGAAGAGGACCATTTACTGAAGCATGACTATTCTCTAAGGCATCCCATTCCTGAGGAATATTGAGTTTACCACATCCATTTGCCATCAATTGCCAGAGCTCCTCAGTTAGTAGTGGAACTTTTTGAGCTTCTTCCCTATCCATGTTGGGATTTTGGCTGGCTTGAAATAGTGAAAATCGTGTGTAAACAATCACAGACACTGTGAGTTGATGTGTTAAGTGACATTATAGTCTACAACAAACAATGTTTCATTGAAGATGAACACTTCCCATGGCCTTTATTATCTTTTCACTTATCTCTTCTGTAATTATTCCTGAATATTGGGTATCTATCATACACAGAGCTCAGCACTTGATTGATCAGGGTTAAAGGTGTACTAATCTAAGGGAATAATTATAGACAGTTAGGAGGTAGTTTATTACTTTGTTAATTTTGTTAAATAATAGTATTGTATTCTTCCCAAGCACACATGAAAAAGTCAAACATGGGTTTTGTTCCTAATTAACAGTACAAGAAATTAATTCTATCTTCATAGTGGGATTTAAGTCAAATCAGAAAGTGGTTTTGTATTCCCATAACATTCATGTTACTCTTTTAGCAGTATTTGTTGGCAGGCCAGTTTTTATTATAGTTCACAGTGTTTATGGCTCTGTAATGCTGCTGATTATTTTTATCTCAGAATAGTATGCTTAGTACACCTTAGCACTATGAAAGCTGTCTAATAGGGATGAAGATAGCCAGTCTATGTCAACTTGATTTCTCCATGTATCATCACTCAAACACGTAGTATTGTGAGCATTAGAGTCTTGCCATCAAACTCTTAAGGAATAATAATGATGAACTGAATTCTGATTCTACATTTGAAGTATTTTTACATTGTTCAACAATCAAAGTTTTTTTTTTTTCCATTTTAAAATTTTACAAATATTTTAAGCATTGTTTTGGGGAAAACATCATTTAATTAAGTTATTATATGTGTATTCAAATAAATCTATAGATTTTATAATACTGTAAATATTTGTATTACTTTTATTTTCTTACAGGCCAGCTGTTGACCCCTCTCAGTCCCTGCTCCTGTAGTTCCTTATCCCATTCTTCCTTCTCCCTTGTCTCCAAGGGGATGTTACCCACCCTTCCACCAGACTTCTCCAATCCCTGGGATCTCAAGTCTTTCAAGGGTTAGGCACACTTTTTCCCACTGAGGCCAGACAAAGAAGTCCTTTATGATATATATGTCCATGACCTTGGACCAGCACTTGTATGCTGCCTGGTTGGTTGCTCAGTTTCTAAGAAACATCAGGGGTCTGGGTTAGTTGTGACTGCTAGTCTTTTTCTGGAGTCACCCTCCTCCTCAGCTTCCTCCAGTTTGTCTGTAATTTAAACACAGAGGTCCCCAACTTCTGTTCATTGGTTGGGTGTAAGTATCTGTGTCTGCCTCAATCAGCTACTTGTTGGGCCTCTCCATGGACAGGCATACTAGGCTCCTGTCTATAAGCACACCATAGCATCAATAATAGTGTCAGGTCTTAGAGCATCTCCTTGAGCTGGATCCCTAGTTGGGCATGTCACTGGACCTTCTTTCCCTCTGTCTTGTCTCCGTTTTTGTCCCTGCAGTTCTTTTAGACAGGAGCAATTCTAGGTCTGAGGTTTTTCTTACTGTGGATGGCAATCCCATACCTCTACTTGATGCCCTGTCTTTCTATGGGAAATGGACTCTATGAGTTCCCTCCCCCCACTGTTGGGCATATTAGTTTAAGGTTCCTCCCTTTGAGGCCTTAGTGTCTCTCACCTCCCAGGTCTCTGGTACATTCTAGAGGGTATCCCCCCCCCTTACTCCCATTCCTGAGGCATACTTCTATTCATTCTGCTGGCCTTCAGGGCTTCTCTCCTGTGCCCCCCCCCAATTTTTCTTTCACTATACTAAGAATTTCTGAGTGAAATGTTAAAAATATATCTTTCCACTATAGAGACAAGTACACCCAATGAAGTAATTTTATTGGAAGTCTGGAAGATATGTGAATGTTTTCATATTCATGTGTGAATCCAATCTGATAATTTCAGCACCTTATTATGATGTCATTTGTGGAAAACAACCTTTGTTTGCAACAGAGCTTTCCAGAGCTATGGTGGATCACAGAATTACTGTAACTAAATTATTAGTGTTCTTGTTTAGATAGTTAATGACTGATTTTTGTCACAATTTTATAAGTATGGCACTATAAGACATTTTCTCCTTTTTTAAAAACATGACATGGATACTTTAGGTGGTTATTTGACCATATGTATGGGGAAAACCTTATCTTCATTCTGCATGATGGGACTCAGAAAATAGCATAGATATCCATAAGCCTTAATGCTGGATTGACCACATGTACAGAAACACAACAATAAAAAGCAAATCTTGAGAAAATGAGAAATGCGATTTCTAGTCTTTGCATTATAAAATAATAATGCTTGGTTTCA
The DNA here is from genome assembly GCA_021653895.1 of Mastomys natalensis. Lineage (NCBI taxonomy): Eukaryota > Metazoa > Chordata > Mammalia > Rodentia > Muridae > Mastomys > Mastomys natalensis. The sequence goes on along the minus strand of JAJTUV010004089.1, from coordinate 9,407 downwards.
GCAGAAACAATAGCAACAATTTTTACTGGAAGAAAAGCAAAAGGGAAGTTGGCTTCAATGAACTGAAAAGAATGAAACACTACAATAAAATATATCTTAGAAAATTCAGATATCTGACTTATATAACCAACAAGCAGCTGTCTTTAACATATTAATAAATTATCAAAGAATACAAGATGAGAGGAAAAATACTAAGACTAGTAATAAAGAAATAAAATAAACTATTGGATGTAAATTTATATCTGAAGATGGACATATGCTAATGGGGTTCAAAGTCGATTTTTGCAAGAAAACATTAGATGTAACAAAGTTTGTAAAATTATAGTTATGAAAATGGAGAAACAAGAAAGAAAATAAATTCAAAGTTAAGACAAAGTAAATTGTTAAATAACACTAAGCAGTTGGAGATTTTCAGAAAGAAAAAAAAAGACAGATTATATGAAAAATACTGACATTTCCTATACAAAATTAAATGCATATATCCCAAATGTTTAATGTTTGACATAGAAATACATTAATTCACAGAATATCACCAATAAATCATAACATATACTAGAAATATTATAATCTAGATACTGTAAAATTAAGAGATTTTAAAATCCAAAGAAAAGTGACTAACCATGTATATGTAATCCACATTAAGACTACAAGCCAATTGCTCATCAGGAATCATAGAAACTGTTTATCAATAAAAATAAGTATAAAGTAGGTGGTTTCCTAGAAAAATCATGAATAAAATTAAATAGGGAAGTTCAATTACATTGTATAAATTTTGAAAGATGTATGGCAAATTCTAGAACTTTAACCAATAGTGAAGGTTAACCAGTTAACCCTGCTATATAATACAAAAAAAAAAAAAAAAAAAAAGAAGAAAAGAAAAAAGAGCCAAACAATGATTCACTTATTTTATCAACTCACTATATGTTTCTAAAAAATCTCGCTATAAATCTGTTAAAGCTTTTAAGTGATAAATACATCTGCATAATTTTAAAAAAGAAAGAGGAAAAGAAAACCTGATCAAATAAAAATGAAGAATTTTCATTACCATCTGTTCAGCACTTCAAGACATACCATGTATTGTTAATATAAAAAGAAGAAAGCTCATAGTAAAGAAGTAGTGATAATTATAAATTTATGAAAATACATTATGACATTGTTTTTTAATTTCAGTTAGTTTTAATTGACTTCATAAAATGATTATTTGTGTTTTCTATGCATGTAATTTATATAAATACCTGAATGCACTAGACATGGTTCTTGTACCCAAAATTCTAACATTTGAGCAGAGTCAATAGGATATGGAGTTCAAAGTAATCAATTGCTACATATAAAGCTCCATGACCAAACTATATGACATGATATTATTTTTCAAAATATCCAAGGGTTATAAAAAGTTGATACATATGAGCATATTATACATTATGAATAACCTATCCTTTGTCTTCTCCAGTTTACCTCTAATAATGAAATTAAAGCTAAACTTCAAATTATTTTATGATTTTTTTCTTTTCTAGCTGTAGACCTAATTTAAACTTTGTGTGTTATAACTGATTGCAATAGTAGCCTAATTTTTTATAATGCCTATATTTTGTTAGTTTAAATTCTCAGTATTGTTTACTTATTCCATTTGACCACTTATATTTTATTCTAGAAAGACTCATTTGATTTTTAGGTACAAGTTCAAACATTTTTAGGTTTAAAATGTTAGAAATTAATGTACTATTTTTTGTGCTTTGTTTTCTTGCATAAGTACAGTTATCCATCTATATTGCTATAAATTAAAAGACATAATGTTTAAAATTGTTTTTGAAATTTTTTCTACAATATATTTGAACATATTATTTCCCTTACCCAGTTCCTGCCACCTCCATAGCCACCGAAATTTATGTTCTTTTCTTTTACATGAAAGAAAAAACAAGTATATAAGACAAAACCTAAGAAGATAAAATTCATCAGAAAGTAACAAAATAGTACATTAAAACCTCTAGAATCTGTTTAGTGTTAGTTACATACTCCTTGGCATTATGTATGCCCTTGAGTGTGGATAATATACCCAGAATATTACATTCTCTGTCTTGGGATTTTGCCTGTTTTAAATTTGTGCAGGACATGTGTTTATATAAATCTTTGTGAGTTTGTATATGTTTCAGTCATGTGCTTGGAATATATTCCTTGGAGCCATCCATAATCTTTGGTTTTTGACATCTTTTGGTCTCAGCATCCACATAGATCCTTAAGCCCTAAGTTGAAGTTAGATGCCCTTAAGACTTCATTTTTTAAATTTTTTTTTTTTTTTTTTTTTTGGTTTTTTCGAGACAGGGTTTCTCTGTGTAGCCCGGGCTGTCCTGGAGCTCACTCTGTAGACCAGGCTGGCCTCGAACTCAGAAATCTGCCTGCCTCTGCCTCCAAGTGCTGGGATTAAAGGCGTGCGCCACCACCGCCCGGCAATTTTTTAAATTATTAATAGTATTAAATTCTGTATATGCATGTTACTTTATATTTTGATTTATAATTTGATGGAAATTTAGGTTGTTTCCATATTCTAGTAGGTAAGACTTGTGCTAAAATAAACATTAGTGAAAATGTATATCTCACTGACAAGTCTCACTATCAGTCAGCTGTTCCTAAATGGGCATTCCTAAATACATATACCTATGAGCAACAACAAAGGAACTTTGTAGGTTGTATGTACTTATGTTAGTGTGAGTGTCTGCATGTTCAACAATGATAGTGAAATAATAATAGGGGGTATTTAATACAAGAATTTGAGAGGGAGTTGGATGTAGTAGAGATTTTTTAAATCGGCCTCACGTTGGGGACCAATTTGTAGTAGTGGAAATTATTATTTAAACAGCTAAATTTGTTTGCGGTAAAATCTCCTACCCAAGGGAGATCAGTAAAGGAAGACACAACTCAATAATTATGGTATAAATAGCATGCCTAGATTGGACAGATTTACCACTATACCACTCTAATCCCTGGCTATGAGATCCCTTATAACTTGAGGTTCATCCAGGCCTCGTGGTTGTCCTCCAAGCTCTGGCTCCTCCGTCATTGACTTCCTTCTATCTCCAGCTTCCTTCTGCCTGCTTCCTCCTGCTTCTCTTCTGCCTCTTCTCCTCTGCTTCTTCTGCCTCCTTTTATATCGAATTCCTCTCACTCTTTCCTCCTCTAAGCCTTTTTCTCCGCCTCCCCTTCTACTGCCCAATCTCTGGTTCTAGCCTTTATTTGACAGGTTTTAATTAGACAGAAGGTTTACAAGAAGTCACCTGTGTACAGATTCAATCATCCTCTGCAGCCCCTGCCAGAAGGGTGGAACTAGGATCAAAATACAAGGCTGGGGCTATCCACAAAATTGATTCAATCCTCCTCTGCAGCCCCTCCCAGGAGGGTGAAATTAGGATCAAAATACAAGGCTGAGGCTATCCACAACATTGATTCAATCCTACTTTGCAGCCCCTCACATGAGGGTGGAACTGGGATCAAAATACAAGGCTGAGGCTATCCACAACAGTTGGAATTGGGTATTTGTTGGAGGAAGGGGTATACATGATAAAATACACATATATAAAAATTTCCAAGAACATAAAAAGAAATATGAAGTACTAAATTTAAAATCAAAAGTAGCAAATTTTGGTCTGATTTAAAATTAGTACTATAAACATTTAAATGGGAATAAAACTGTGCACTCATGCATAATTACCTAAATCTTGAAAGAACTTTTTCCAAAAGGCTTTGCCCTTCCTAGAACCCAACATAACTACAAGTTAATGACAAATATTTACTTAATCATTGAAGATAAGCATAAATTAGCTGAGTACATTTTGAGTGGTTAACATATTGATTTGGAGAGGCAAGCACTAGTAGAGCAAGTGTGCAATGGTGAAAAAAGGAACAGAAATGGGAAGGAAGTACAATTCACACTGTATTCAGCAGCAATATGATTTATAGTTTAGTTATACAAACATACTGGGTATTCCATTGTACACAGATGATTAGAAAATCTAGGGATGATAAACTGCATTGAAATAAACTGTCAGAATTTGTAGATTTAGAGCCAAAGTTTCTATCATTGTTCCCTTTCTATAGGCAAACAAATAGAACTAGAGCTTCTTAACCATTGAGTGAGTGCTGACCTGCAGAATTCTATCAGCTACTGGGGAAAAAACTGATTTCTATCCCTAAGAATTTTATCATGTTCTTTAATAGCAATAGCTAGAACAACTCAGAGGGAGCAATTACTGTTCACATTAGGATTTACCAGCCACATAGACAGAGAAGAAAAGATAGATGGAAGAGGTCAAGGTTCTGTACTATTGCCCATGCAAGTGACATACTAATCTTATTTTGAACATTCTTTTAGTTGTTTGTTTTGTTTTTAAAGTAAATATATTAGTTCTTTTTTCCATTTTCTTCCTGTTTCATCATTTTCCTTCCCTGTTTCCCTTTCAATGAAGACTATTTAAATCACACTGAGAAATTTAAATATATGCATATACTATTTACCTTTCATATTTAAATAATATGTAAAAATAAGGTTGTAAGTTTGCTTATTTTATTGCCTTATCACTTTCATAAAACATTTTCCTTTGCATTTATAGTTCCATATGCTACTTTTCTATATAATATATACTTACATTTGCTGGATCTGTCTTGTACTTTCCTCATTGATTCATGCACTGCAGCATGAGGCAGACATAGTGCTGGAGAAAGGAGCTCAGAGTTCTACAACTGAATTCACAGGCAGCAGGCTACTATGTGCCATACAAGACATAGCTTGAGCATAGGAGACCTCAAAGCCCACCCCTACAATTGCACACTTTTTCAGCACTTCTACACCTACTTGAAAAGGGCTACACCTCCTAATAATGCCACTCCCTCTGGGCAAGCATTCAAACACATGAGTCTATGAAGGCTATTTCTATTCAAACTATCACAACATATAAGGGATTTTTAGGCCTTACATACACATCAAATGCTTCCTATGATAATATGTATTTTAAAAATTAGGGAACAGCTGTCCTTGGAGAACAAGGACAGCATAAAGAAGAGTGATAGTTGTTTCAGCTAGGGGCTGGTACGCATGCAGGGTCCAGGCTATCTCCTTTCCCTCATCTGGCTGACTTGAAGTTAGCTGACTACATATTCATTTCATTTGCTTTAACATGTCACCAGAGGCTGACATATGAAGACCATCAAGCCATAGAATAAATGACTTAATAAAAAATAAAAATAAAAATAAAATAAATAAAAATAAAAAATAAAAGCCATAGAATAGTATTACTGCCATTACATCTGTAGGGATTCATATACAGAGTTTATAGAAAGGATTTAGACCTTGCCCCATGTCTGTGAGCTAACAATAGCATGCTCCAAGAGAGAGAGAGGAGAGAGAGAGAGAAGAGAGAGAGAGAGAGAGAGAGAGAGAGAAAGAACTAGTGGCAGCCTTGCATGGAACAGAAGCAGTAAGGTGCTGGATGAGCAAAACACTATGTTCCTGGGCAGAAGCAGAGTTTGCCATAGAGCTTGCCATAGAGTTTCTTGTAATTTCCTGGGCAACGATTTAGGCACAAATTTCAACATCTTGCCACAACAAGTCTACACAGCATCTTCAGTTGGAACAATACACACTCACTGTCATAGTTTCTCTAGATCAGAGGCTAACACAAGGGAAGATTGTCTGTCCAGGGTCTCCTTGGATGAAATAAAGGGCTGGTCAAGGCTGCTTGACACTGAGAATTCATGATAAACCTTTTATTGAATTATTGTTCTTTCATATAAACATCCCAACTAAAATTACCCGTTACCCTCCCTCTAGTCTTTTACCCCACCTGCACTATCTTCACAAATCCACTCCACCTCTGCCTCTGCTCTGAAAAGAGCAGTCCTCCCAGAGATATCAACCAAACAAGCAATAACAACCTGCAATAAGACCAGCCATACATCATCACATCAAGTTTGGATGAGGCAACACAGTATGAGGAGAAGGATCTCATAAGCACGCAAGAGTCAGAGACAAGTCCCCCCCACTTTTAGGCATCCCCACAAGAACACCAAGCTACTCAGCTCAAACACATATGCAGAGGACTAGGTCAGACACCTATAGGCTCCCTGATCTTGTTGAGTCCTTATGAGTTACAGTCAGTTGATTTTTTGTAGCCCAAAACGTTTATAATCAAAAGAAAGATAAGGATTACATTTTATGACAGAATCAGAATGTTAAACTAATTTAGTGTAGCATTTTACTACAAGGGTAGGACTATAGATTAATGATAGAAATACCTACTTAGCGATCTCTAGGCTCTTGGTCTTGAAAATCTAGAAAATGACCATGTCTTTTAAGTAAAAAATAAAAAAAAAAAATTAAATATTTTCTTATTGTTAGAAAGAATTTATAAAACAACATTGTCACAAAACAAGAGTGATTTTTTATAATGACATAACATACAATTTAATTAGTTTTTAAAAGCTTACCAATCTTTATTTATAATAATGTCATAAGTCACATACAAAAAATTGTGCATTTTTCATTTTACCATAATATGTTCAGTGGGCTTATCTGCATTTTCACTGGATCAACACAATTTTACATTATTACCTGTAAATCACTCACTCAGATTTGTCTTCCTTCATATCTCATTCTTCTTCATTTGTCTCTCATTTCCTATTGACTGACTCAGTTGGAAGATGTATTGTCTTGGAGAAAGACTCTTAATTTCAAAATGAAAAGGTTTCATATATTTGAATATGTGTTACTCAGGTGGCCTTGCTATTTTGGAAAGTTGTTGAACTATTATAAGGTGTGTGTTTGCTGGACAAAGTGTGTCACTGTGGGAGATATTGAATACTAATGGTTGGGCCACACTGCTTGTTTACTTGGATTCATAAATAAGCATGCAATGTGTCTAAATAGCCTCCTGTTCTTGTTGACATGTCTTTTCTGCTTATACCCTTGTCTTCCATTACATGATGGACTGAATCTCTTTGAAAATTTTAAGCAAAAAAAGTTTTTTAACTTATTTATGTCAGGGAAATTGTCACAGCAATTGGAAATGAAATGTGTTGATGGGTATATAAATTAATTAGGTAATTGTGAAAAGTGTTATATAGCTTTTTAAACTAAGAAAATAATTATAATATGCTCAAAAATTCTCACTTTTGGTTATTTTTTTCAAATGTTTTGAAATTAGCCTTTCTAAGAAATGAGATGTCTTTACTCTTATGCTTATAACATTATTCACAAAAATAAGTCTATAATCAATATCATTATCTGTGTGTGTGAATTATTAAATAAAATTACATACATACAAATAGGAATACCCTAACTGTACATTGGGGAGTCTTAAAAGGATGTTATTATTTGCTACAGCATGGTTGGCATTGAGGAATATTAATTAGAATAAGTGAAGTAAGCTGGTTATAGAGTAAACAACACATATTCCTTACATATAAATCTATACTAATTAAGTTCCTAAAATAATAGAATGTTTTTATACCAAAGCCTTTTTTTTTTTTACTAGATCAAATGAATTGTATTTCTAGTATGACTAAATTAAATTTTATTTTTGTTATCTATTTATTTATTTAATTACTTATTTTACATTCCAGTTTTTATTACTCACCCCATGGTCCACATTCCAACTCTTCCATATCCCATACCTCCTCCTCACCCGTCCTTACAGGATGTTCCCAGCCCTACCTCCCACCCAACCAGCCAGCAAACACCCTGGAGCCTCCATCTGTTGAGGTTGTTAGGTGGATCCTTCTGACTGAATCCAAACCCAGCAGTCCTCTGCTCTATATGTGTTGGGGCTGATATAGCTAGTATAATGCCTGGTTGGTGGGCCAGTGTTTGAGAGATATCTGGGGTCCAGGTTAATTGAGACTTTAGTCCCTTACTGGGTCGCCTTCCTCTCAGCTTCTTTCGCTTTTCCTTAATTCAACCAACGTGGTCAGCAGCTTCTGTCATTGTTGGGTTTTTGGAGTGTGGTCATGCTAGGTCCCTTTTTCATGATGCTCTATAGCCCAGTAATAATGTCACTTTAGGCCTGTTCCTGGACCTTATTTTCTCAGGCTCCTCAACATTTCCATCCCTACTGTTCTTTCAGACAGGAACAATTATAGGTCAAGTTTTGACTGTGGAATGGCAACCCCTACCTTACTTGATTCCCTGTCTTCTGGTGGAGGTGGGTTCTATAATTTCCCTCTCCCTACTGCCAGGCATTTCATCTAAGGTTCCTCCCTTTAAGTCCCAGGTCTCTTGTGAATTCTGGAGGATCCACCTTAATCTCCTACTCCCAAGTTTGCCTGTTTTCGTTCATTCTGCTGACCTTCAAGGCTTTAGTCCTTTTTTCTTCACTGGATACCAGATTAGGTTCCACTTTCCCCACACCCCTCATCCACTTTCCTCCCAGGTCCTTCCCTCCCCGCCATCCCAGTTGTGATTGCTTTCTTCTCCCTCCTCAATTGGACTGAGGAGTCCTCACTTGGGCCCTGCAGCTTGTTGACATTTTGAGTTCTGGGTACTGAATCTTGGGTACTCTGTACTTTTTTTGAGGGGAGTGGGTAATATCCACTTATTGGGTAAGTATAGACCAGCACAAGGATTTGAATACTGTATTTACAAGTAAAAGTGAATTTCAAAAGAAAAGAGTTAGATATTTGAAGTTTTTTGTCTTTGATTTGATTCCATATTTTATAAAAACCATATTATTCAAAACATATATGTATTGCTATAGATTTCTGAATAAGTTAATTAATAGCATTGAAATGTATGATTTTAAATTCATCAATATTCTGAGTGAAGTAAGAAATAAATTATCCAAATATTTAATAAAATTTTATTTATGCATGACCTGGAATGTCATATAATTTTTACTTTTCTTTTGAAGCAAGTTCTATATAAGCAGTGGCATGATAATAGGAAACATATCATGTCAAAATAATTGCCCATTGTAAATTTATATTTCTATAAAGAAGATATGTCTGATAGGTATGTATAGCAATTAATTTATTTAGTAAATTTAGCACAATGATTAATCTTAGAAAAATGTCCTGGAAAGACAGGGAAAACCATTATACACAAGTGACAGTTATCTAGAGAAAACTGCTAATGGAAATCTTTAAAGTGAGTAGTGATAAGAAATGAAATTTACATCCTTTATAATAAGTTCATTTGTTTCTAAAATACAGACACTGGTGCTCAAACACTATGCCTTCATGTTATGTGACTAACGTAGACATGCCAATACTGGGATATTATAAAGCTGAAAATACCCTAATAGACTTCAACCTTTAACACTTTTAAATTCAATGTAGACAAAAGCCTATTTTCAAATACATTTTATACATATACAATAGTCTACAAATAATGACAAAGAATGGATAAACACAGAACCAATGTTTTT
>JAJTUV010004088.1:0-26963 GCA_021653895.1 Mastomys natalensis | reverse complement strand
GAGGGGGGGGAAAGGATAGGAGTTTCAAAGGGATGGAACCAGAAGGGGATAACTTGAAATGTAAATAAAGAAAAATCCAATAAAATTAATTAAATTTAAAAAATAGACTAAAATCAGAAAGGTAGTTGTGTAGTCTTATTTATTAAACAGTCTCTTCTTCAGAAAGCCTAGTCAGAGAGAACTGTAAACCAGCCAGTGTATGTTCCAAGAAAGAAGAGATTTATGAAGAAAGGTTTATAAAACAAAGAAATCCATACCGTGTAAAAATGAGAAAACCAAGAATCTCTATGGATATTGGTATGATATAAAAAAGGAATATGGGGAAATGAGATTGGGGTGGGAATATTAGAAATAACCACCTGGCCAGAATATTGCCTTTCTCACCACTAGAGGACTCTATGCATTATTTTATGCAAAAGGTCCTGCTCCAGAATATACTTCAGTTGAGTTTCCTCAAATTCTTCTCTCAGTCATTCTAGTTACTTGATGGTGCCAGACATGCCAATGTGCAGTGATGGAAATATGATTATTTATGTTTTAATGAGTTTTAATTGCTTATTCACTTAATATCACTCTCACTGGCCCCATCCCAATCAACCCTCCCATAATCCTTCCTTTCATACCCTCTTCCTGTTTTCATCTGAATAGGTGAGGCCCCCTGGTTATCCCACACCCCAGCACATCAAGTCCTCAAGGCTAGGCATATTCTCTTCCCACAGTTTCTACACAAGAAGTCAAGCTAGTAGAACATATCCCACTTGCCAGAAAAGCTTTTGTGATAGCCTTCACTCCTGTTGTTCGTATCCATATGAAGACCAAGTTGCACATCTGCTACCATATGTGGGGAAGCTTAGGTTAAGCCCATGTATGTTCTTTGGTTGTTGATTCAGATTCTGAGAGCTGCAAGTGTCCAGGCTAGGTGACACTTTTGGTCTTCCTGCTAAGTTCCTATCCCTTTCAGGGCCTGCAATTCTGCCTCCTATTCTTCCACATGAGACCCCAAGCTCGATCTACTGTTTGACTATGGATGTCTGTATCTGTTGGGAGCCAACTCTTAGCAGAAAGCAGCTATCATCTTTACAGCCATCTCGAGCCATATACCCTGACAAGAGACTTGTTTTCAACAGCCCAAAACAGCTGAGCACACTCTGATAAAAATCTTGTTTTGCTGTTTAGTGTTGCCAGCAGCTAGGAACACATGGTCTCCACGCTGCTAGGCACATGACATAGTGCCTTCAGTTGAGCTTGCCCAACTCAAGGTAGTAAAGGGTATAAATACCCAGGATTTCCTTTCAATAAAAGAGAAAGAGACTAGAGACTTGATTAGACCCTTTGTCTTGTCTCCATCCTTTGCATCTCTCGCCCCTCGTCCTCTTGCTAGACCCTGACCCGCAGACCGGAGCAGCAGAACAGCTGTTACAAAGTAACAGAACAGACGACCATTACTAAGGAGCTGAAACTCTTACTGAAACAGTTACTGAGGAGCTAGACAGACCGGGAGGCGGTTACATGTATCTGTCTGAGTCAGATGCAGAGTGGAGCCTCTCAGAGAGCTACATGATCTTGTCTGAAAGCACAACAAAGTATTATTAATAGTATTAGTGCTTGCCTAATGATGCTTGCCTATTCAATGGATTTTGTGGGATCATGAAGCATGTTTTGGGTATATATCCAGGAGTAGAATAGTGGGCCTTGAGATAGAATTATTCTCTGTTTTCTGTGAAATCACCAATGTGATGCAGTGAGCTGTGACAGGCAGCTAGGTACCTGGTTGAGCACAGGTTTTAAATCTTGGTGACCCTGCAGTTGACTCCACAGGGTCCCCTGCAAGGGACATTAGGTATTTTGCCATGCTTCTGGGCCCCTGGCTCTGTTCACATAGCTACAGTCCCTCACAGCCCACTGCAAAGTAGTCTGTGGCCATTGGTCATGTCAGAGCAGAGCCCCAAGCCCTCCCACATGTAGATTAGGTATCCCCAAGCTCTCAGACCAGGCCAATAGGAAGTACCTGCTGCCAGACTCTGACCCACCCCAAATCTGTATATAAAAGTCCTATACAGAAGGAATAAAGGTGTGCAAGAATTACTCGTCTAAGAGCTTCTGGCTAAGAGCTGTAACACTGTCACTTGGGAAGAGATCTGTTCTCCCAAAATGCCTTTAGGAGCTTCCCACACTCCTTGCTGGCTAGTCAGCTTCTTGTCAGCTCAGCCTGGCCAGACTCAGTGCAGAGCAAGGGGTGCAGCATCTTGGCACAACTGAGGTGGCAAGAGTGAAGATGAGGGCAGAGGTAGCTGCAGCAGCAGAGGCAGCAGAGGTGAATCCCCCACTGTGCTCCTACTCTCTCCCTTTGTCTGAACCTTCACACCTGGCCAGGCCAGAAATCTCTGTGGAAAGCCTCCAGTACACAGGCTCACACATCAAATTGATTTCTAGTGGTTATACAAGTTTGCACTCTACCAGAAATGGAGGAGTGTCCCCCTTGCTCCATATCCTTGCCAGCATGTACTCTCTTGAGATTTTTGTTTTTAGCCATTCTGATGGGTGCAATATGGAATCACAGAGTTGTTTTGATTTGCTATTCCCTGGTGACTAAGTACTTTGAACATTTATTTAAGTTCTTCTCGGCCATTTGAGATTCCACTGTTGAGAATTCTCTGTTTAGCTCTGTACCCCATTTTAAAATTGGGTTATTTGGGTTGTTGGTGTGTAGTTTCTTAAATTGAGTTTATAAATTTTGGATATTATCCCAAATTCAAGCCTATTCCCTACTTTCTCTTTTATCAGATAAAGTGTGCTGGATTTAGGTTGAAGTCCTTGGTTCACTTTTAGTGAAGGTTTTCAGGGTACTAAATATGGATCTATTTACATATTTTATATGCACTGAATCTGCTTTATCAGTACCACAGATAATAATGCTCTCTTTCCTAATTATGAATTCTTTGCTTTAAGTCAGAAAACAGGTGTTCATAGAAGGATGGACTGATGTTTAATTCTTTAGTTTAACTCCATCAGTCAATGTGTCTTTTTTATGATAATACCATGCTGTTTTCATTCCCATAGTTATGTAGTATAGTTTGAAGTCTGGGATGGAGATACCTCCAATAGTTTTTATTATTCATGACTGTTTCAGCTATTGTGTGTGTTTGTGTGTATCTGCATATATGTGTCTTTTATATATGTCTGTGGTTCCATATGAAGTTAAACAATTTTAAAATTTTTTGAAAAATTGTGTTTGATATATTTTGATGGCTATTACATGGAACATAGATTTTGGTAGATGGCTAATTTTGTAATAGTAATCCTACCAATCCAAAAACTTTATATCTTCTGGTGTAATATCAATATTTTTTTAATGTTTTAAATTTTTTAATTTTTCAAAAATATACATCATTTACTTCCTGTGTAGGAGTTATCACAAGATACTTAATAAAAACAAAATGTTCTGTTTTTGTAGTAATTTCAGAAGTATCAAAAATATATTCAGCTTCCATGTACAATGCAGAGGACTCTGAAAGGATTTAGAAGGGCATTTCTTGAATCAAACTAGACTTTGAAATAGCATAAAAAATGTTGGAATCCTATGTAAGCCCTATCCTCTTCCATCATTTTAATGCTTTAATATCTGTGCACATCACTTTTCATAAATAGTACCTTTAAATAAAGGAAATCTCATCAGTCTCTTATTTTGACTTCTATAAATCAATCTATTTTTGATTTTTTAATTGGAGAAAATATTATAGAGTTGTGGAGATGGTTCATTTGGGTAAATGCTCTGACATCCAGTCTGAAAAACTGTAGTTGGACTGTGGAACTCATGCAGTGGAAGGAGATAACTGACTCCAGAAATCTGTCCCTTAACCTCAATCCCCAAGCAATGACATGAGATGTAGCACACTTATGCACATAGAATAAAAAATTCACATATAATCACAATTTAAAAGGAAACAAAGGAATTTAATATACCAGAATAAACCAACAAAAACCTTTTGAGAACCAATGTAAATATTTTTTTTTTTGAGTTCATCAGGGTGTTTAAACTGAGAGCCACAGGGTTCAGTCACATAAATCACCTCAGTTCACAAGATGTCATATTTGACCATTATTTGAACAATGAATCCATTACCCATATAGTAAATAGATATCCATAATTTTCAGGCATTTGGTAAGGGCTGTCTGCAGAGACATTATCAGTTGGTACCACCAAATGAAGTGATTTTCCTTGATCTCTGACCATCTCATTTTATAAAATCACTATTTCAAGAATGCAGTGGTATATTTTATTAATTATATGGCATATTTGTAGACTGCTGAACCATTTTCAAGTGTTTGAATTAGGACTTCACTGTTCTTAGTTCTATGATGAATTGATAGGGACATAACAGTAAGGCAACAGTACAAAAAAACTTGTAAACAAGAGCAGACCAGGCACCCAAAGAGTATTTTGATGCAAAATGTCTGTAGAGGCAGAACAAACTCAGCAAAAGAAGAACTATGGAGATATGGATTACATGAGTTAATGGTTTGAATGAAAATTTCACTGTTAGGCACAAATGCTTGACTATTCTTTCTCCATTTGGTTGAACTCTTTCAGAATGAAAAGGAAGTACAACTTTGTTGAAGGAGTACTGTGTCAATTGAAGGCTTTTAGTTTTCAAAAGACAGTCATTCCCAGTGTCCACTCTATCTCCTTCTTCTAGATCCAGATGTGAGCTCTCACCTGATCCTGTCTCGTGATTTTGTTCCCTACCATAAACTTTAACCCTATGAAAGTGTAAGTCCAATTAAATGTATTCTTTTGGATATTTTCTTGGTTACAGTGTTTTGACACAATTTTTAAAAAGTAACTAAAAAGGAAATTACTACCATGGAGTGGGTTCTTCCTATGAAAGGCTTGCCTATATTGCTTTTAGATGAATCTGAAAAAGACTTTGGGATTCTGGAGTAGAAGAGAGGTTGAATGCTATAACCAGGATTTAATGGACCATCCTACTAGCATCTAGGAAGACATGGCAGAGATCCATGGGGAGGTTGGAGGCCCAACCACAATATTTCCTGAACCATAATGAAACTTAAATCTCTGAAATCATAATCCTAATTAAACACTTCTTTTATAAATTGCCTTGAACATTGAGTTTAGTCACAGCAATAGGAATTTAACTAATACATATGGGTTGGAGGATGATCAACAATGCAAGCCTAACATAACTGTTGCCTTAGAGGTCTGCAAGAGTCTGACATATTCAGAGGTGGATGCTCACAGCTAACCATTAAACTGATCATGGGGTTCCCAACAGAGAAGATAGAGTGAAGACTGAAGGAGTAGAAAGGGTACGAGACCCCATGAGGAGAGCAACAATACCAACCAACCAGAGCCCCCAGGGTCTAAACCACCAGCCTGGGAGCGCTTAGGGAGGGACCCATGGCTCCAGCTATATATGCAAGGGAGCTATATATAAGTGGGAGAAGAGATTCTTGGTCCCATGAAGGCTGGACATCGTGGGGGGTGGTATTCGAGGGTGGGGAGGTGAGGTTCTGGGGAGGGTGGTTGTGGGTACACCATCATAGAGGCAGGAGGAGTGGGGAAGGGATAAGGAGTTCCTGGGAGGGAGGGGGGAAACGGGGTAAGGGGAAAACACCTGAAATGTAAATAAAAGTTCCAATTAAAAAATAACCTGCAATATTTTCTATAAACACTAATGTCTCTCACAATATGATGGTTAGTGCTTTTGTATTTTGTAGAAAACTTTTAAGGCAACAAACATTTGTAACCATTAATTTTTTATGTTACTCCTCATGCTGGCACTTCCAGTCTGTGTGAGGCTAGGTGCTTCTGTTCCCACTGAATCTAGACAAGGCAGCTGAGATAGAAGTACATATCCCCTCACAGGTAACAGCTTTTGGGATAGCCTCCTGCTCCAGATGTTCGGGACACACATGGGACCAAGCTGCATATCTGCTACATATATGCAGGGAGGCCTAGGTCCAGCCCATGTATGTTCTTTGCTTGGTGGTCCAGTCTCCAAGAGCCCCAAGTGTCCAGGTTAGTTGATTCTGTTGGTCTTCCTGACAGGGATTGGTGCTTGTTCATGGGATGAGTCTCAAGTTGGGCCTGTTATTGGATGATCTTTCCATTAGCTTCTGCTTCATCCCCAATCTCTGCAATTTTTGTATTTTAGGATAAGTCATGGACTGAACATTTTGTGGGTGGCTGTTGTGGATTTGACTAAATATTTATGTTAATTGAGCTCCCCAAATTACATTCAAGCATCCACAACATTGTTGTGGGTACAGAGGAACTCTGCCAATGAAGAGGGAGATTAGAGCAGATTAATCACTGACCACCTACAAGTGGATTGGTGTCCTTCTGGCTCCACCAGGATTCCTATCTGGGCACAGGAGACAGCCTCCCCAGTCTCCATATTCCCACTGCTGTGAGTCAGACCTAAAGACACCCCTATTGATTCTTGTGTACATCGCTTATCTCAGGTCTCTATTTTTTTTCCTGAGATGCTCCATAATACTCACCATCAGTAGTAGATTTTCATTCCTTCTCATGGACATCCCATCTGACCATCCCCATGCCCCTCCCTACCACTGTTCCTAACCACCACCACCCCCCTGCACTGTTATCCAGATCCTCTTTCCCACCCAGTTCCCTCCCTTCGTTCCACTTCCAAGTGAGGCTCAACCATCCTTTCTTGTGCCTTCCTTCTTGTCCAGCCTACCTGGATCCATGAAATGTACCATGGGCATCCTGTATTTTATGGCTAATATGAAGAGCCATGAAAGGCAGTCTGGTTCCTGGTTGAGCTAAGGTTAGAAAGCGGTGGTGACCCTAAAGGGACACTAGGCTCCTGGTATGTGGCTGCAGCCCTTCAAAGATTTGTGTCCTTTAGTCATGTAAAGGGAAATGCACCAATCCACTCTGTAGGTAGAGGACATGAACCTGTGGGCAGGAAATCTCAAGACAGGTCTCCATTTTAATGAGGTACTTAAAGAGCTGGGGCTTAGAAAATAAACTCCCCTTCCCAGATAGTCCTCCCTGCAAAAGGTTTCTAACCTCAGGCCTGCCCTGAGAACTCAGTAAGGTTTTATTCATCCACTTTCTGCCATGAAAATAAATGCCTTAAAACCATGGACTGTCTGTTTTCATTGGGATCCACCATGGGTAGCAATGGAGAAGGCCTCCACCACCTAAAGAGCCTCTAATCTCCTGCAGAAGGCCTCTCAGTGCCCCGAGCCACAGCCACCAAGCCAAGCCAGCCACACACTGACCAAGCCAAGAATTCATCCCCGCAGGATCCAGCCAGAGCTCCCTTCTTTTTTCCTCTCAGCTGGGGGCCAGTTCCAGCTTGTGTACCCCCACTTTGCTCTCAGCCCTTCAGTGGCTCCCAGCAGTGCCTGGGTGCCCTAGAGCCTGAGAACCAGAGGGCCCTTTGGGCCTCTTCGCAGGCCTGGGCACCCCTGAGCCAGCTCCAGCATCCCTGGGACCTCAGACTGACCCACCCCTGCAGCAGTATCCTGAAACTTCCCTATAGTCCAAATTTCTGTATCTTGCCTCCCTGTGCATTTTAAGCCCTGTGGTGGGGGCAGACATGGGATCCCATTTAACCCTACCACTAATATACACTTAGAAGCGAGTACATACTGTGCATGTCCTTTTGTGACTTGGTTCCCTTGCTCAGGATGAGAATCTCATGATCCATATATTTGCAAAATCCACTGAAACATTCATAATGTTTTTACTTTTTATAGCAATAGATTCCTTTGGATGTCCACGATATCTCCTCATGAATTCTCTGCGGACCCCATTGTCTTCTAATTTGCTCAAATTGCTCCCTTGAATTTGTACTTTAGAGACTCTAGCCACGTTACTTTGGTCTTCATTCTCATGACTTCTCTGGATCCTGAGTTGAATCTTGGGTGTTCAAGGGTTCTGGGTTAAAGTCCAATATCAGGAGAAATCCCATGTTGTCTTTGTGATAATGGTTCACATGAGATTTTATACTATTAAGTAACTTTTCAATTGTTTATTGTTGTGAGTGTGTGTGGTGTGTTGATCTTGGTCTTAACAAATTGGTTAAATAATAATCATACGAATACCAGTTACATTTCAGTCATGATTTTAATTATTTATAAGCCTCCATGCCTTGAATGTCACACTGTTTTGATACATTCATGCTATTTTGTTAAAATTTGGTTATATATAAGATATTTGAAATTTTATTCTAAAGTGATTAATACAAACAAAATATGCCATAATTCTCAGATGATTTATAAATAAAAATTAAATTTGATAGATTTTGAATTGTTGAAAGTGATTAAAAAGTAAATCAGTAAGAGTTTTGAAGATATGAAATAGACATTTATACAGTTGCTCTAGAAAATAAGATTTTTAAGTTTAAAAAAAACTGAAAGAGTGTAAGAATTTTCATGAATTGACTATTTTCTTAATTACAACATTAAGAAAATATTCGTAAGATAATAATTTTCATGAATATACCAATAATATAATTTAAATCTACAGACATCGTTTCTGTATTATATAAATAACAGTAAAGTGCATTTTGAAATGGAATAAGATTTAACCTCATGAACCAGGTGAAAGAAGATTTTCAGTTATCAAATTTTCATTGGGAGGATTGGATTTGCAAATATTCATCTGTAAAAAACTTAGGCAATGAAATTTTAATCAAATGGCTGAAAATGAGAAACATATTCCTAGTGAGGCTAACCAACCCAAAAACTTACATGATAGTAACTCACCGATAAGTTGATATAGCCAAAACTTCAGAATACTGTTAGCAAACTTCACAGACCACATAGAGCTTACACAGAAAAGAGCTCCAAGTGTGGAAACTGCAATCCATACTTAGAAGGGGAAACAAAATAATCACAGGAGGCAGAGGGAGGGAGGGACCATGTATGGGGAGAGACAAGAGAGCAGTCCAAAGGGCCAGGAGAAGGAGGAGAAATAAGTAGCAGTAGAGGGTGGGGAACTTAGGGAACCACTACAAAGTATCAGATGGCAGGTATTTGAAAGGATCCCAGGACTCAATAGGCTTGACATTAGCCAAAATACTCAACCACAGAGAGACAGAACCTTAAGAGACCATCTCCAGTAGGTAAACATGTCCCCAGTGGAGGGATGAGGTCACTCAAACATCCCAAAAATTTTAAACCAGAATTGTTCCTGTTTACAGGAAATGTAGGGACAAAAATGGAGCAGAGGCTGAAGGAAAGGTCATGCAGAGACAATCCCACTGTGTGATCCATTGCATCCACAGACACCAAACTCTGACAGTATTGCTGATGTCAAGATGTGCTTGTAGTCAGGAGCCTGGTAGAGCTGTCCTCTGAGAGGCTCTGTCAGTACCTGACTAAGACAGAGGCAGATACACCCAAACATTAGACTGAGCACAGGGATGCCAATGGAAGACTTAGGGGAAGGGCTGAAGAATTGAAGGGCATTGCAACCTCATAGGAAGAACATCAGTATCAATTAGCTAGACCCCTCAAAGTCTCCCAGGGAATGAACAACCAACCAAAGCATATACATGAGCCAATCCATGACTCCTGCTACATATGTAACAGAGGACTGCCTTGTCTGGCATCAGTGAGAGGGGAGGCACTTGGTTTTGTGGAGGCTTGTTGCCCCAGCATAGGAGGATGGTAGAGTGGTGAGGCAGGAGTGGGTAGGTGGATGGGGGAGCACCTTCTTACAAGCAAAGGGAGGGGGAATGGGGTAGGAGGTTCATGGAAGGGAGACCGGAAAGGAGGATAACATTTTAAATGCAAACAAATAAAATGATTCTGATATATTCCATCATCATGATTGCCAATTGTGTTCATACATATGACTGTTGACTCATGGTGTGGCCCAAGCTGCTCAGGAGATTGTCCCTTGAGTGGATGCCATGGATAGTGATGAAATCATGACACCTGAGGATGGACAACATGATCTTTACAACATATTTTTAGAAATGTTTTGATCAAAAGATTTTAGACCTCAGATGCAGAGCTTGAGGCCAGATTGTTTCAGATGTATCCAGGGATCATGGCACAGGGTGAATGGAAAGGAACTGTAAAATAAATTGAGTGGATTTTCAGACAGCATTAGCCTTAAAACAGACACATAGGTGTGAATGTGTGTGTGTGATGTTTGTCTGTGTAAGAAAGAAATTTCACAACTGTTCCATTTTAGATCCTAGCAGACATGAAGAAGCTGTGTGCTTTCACTATTTCCTTCTCACTCCTGATGTTTTATCTCATCTTGTGCAGTTTGACTGAACCCCTTTGCTTTTGGAGGATAAAGAATAATGTTGATAATGATGGAGATTTGAGAAGTGACTGTGTTTTGGTCTTTCAGCAGATGTCTTTCCTATTGAAGAAAATGTTTATAAACGTATGTTCAATTTTAGGTAAGTTATTAAGTTATAACCTGCTTTAGTGTCATGAATTAGAAATATATAGCTGTGTACACACTGTGGGATTCTTTCCCGTTACATTAGGAAGTACTGGAAATTAATTATTGAGTCAACCTCTACTTTAATTCTTCCAAATGTGTCACAGTTTATTTTGCTTTAGTACATTGGTCTCCAGGTCACAAACAGGACTGTGATAGGGACTGGATTCTATGTTTTTCCTCCTTGTGTATTTTAGATGTTGAAATATGGCATTGCACAAGGTGTCTTAGTCTGTTCTGAATTCACAATTCCCCCACTCTTAAGAGATCAATATGAAGAGGCTGCCTGTCTTCAATTATCTGCCAAGGATTCCAGTATGAGCATGCATCCTAAAGACCTACATGAAAAAGTTGTTTAATTTAGGTCTCTAACTTTTGGGCATACATTTATACCTTGAAATTTGTGTGTGTCTACTATACATGATTATGTGCATAATATTACATATATATTTGGGAATATACATTCACATTGCTTTTAAATGTAGTCTCTCAATAAGCCTCTCCTGTCATCCTGGACACTGTAAATGTAAAAAACCCCACCATGCTTCAGATTATGTTACCAGAGTACTATTTTGGTCCTCTTGTACATATGCCCAATCACAGATTAGGTTCATGATCACTATCAGATAGGTGGTCAATTTTCCTATTAATTGGTGAATAAATATAACATTATAGAAATTATAGGAGAATATATCTAGCGAATAAGGAGCTGTTCTCAATATGTGTACATAGTTCTCAGATCTCAAGTGTGAGATAGCAGTGTTGGCTGCAGATCACGAGGGAAGGAGTGTTGAAATCATTCACCTTTCAAAGAGGTTTCCTGTGCTTTTCTGTCTCTGACTCTCATCCCATCTTTTATTTCTTTTTCACCTCTTTGGCATTTTAAGAATACATTTTCCTCTTGTTAGCCAAAGTACACTGTTCATACTTTGATAGGTTGCTTCACATTATTATTCCTGGGTATCAGGTCAGAAGGAATCTTATTTCTAATGTATCTTATGTTATTGCACACCTCATTGGGAAAATGATAGAATTTATCATTAGTGACAGTTCTGAAAGTAGTAATAAAGATCAGAATTACAAATATATGAGCTGTGTTATATATATTTGTAGTTTAAATGAAACACTTAGCTGTAAATTCTCAACTGACCATGTTTGGTGTTTTCCTTCTGATGGGAAGTAAACACTAATAGTAAAAAGACTTACTGGGAGACTGTGCTGGGGTAGATAAACACATTTCATATGAAGAATAGACATCAGTCCTAAGATATCAATTAAAGGATGTCACAGAATTAGGAAAACTGAGGTGTATAGAGAAGTCTGACATCATTTTTAGTAAGTTGACATAGTAACAAACACACTTAAAGCTAACATTAAATTGATGTGTAGATGAGCCTACAGGACAATATTCCTGTATTGTGGTATATTATCTTTTATATCTTTTGAGATGGATACATAAATGTAAATGAAATGTGTTCTAAATTAATTATCATGTTTAATGAACATTAACATTTCAAAAATATAAAAAGCATACTCTATAAACATCATGGAAATATCATTATTGATAATTTTTCTCACTGTGCATGAAATTAGCATTTTCTTAAGGTTTAACTTCAAAAAGTTTTTTCTATATTGAGATTTGTAAAACTTGCTTATAGAAACATAGATAATCTTTTTTAAGTAAATGGATTGTTAGAGAAGTTATGCAGTTATATAATGCATTTTGAATACTCTCACTATATGTCAGGTGGTATCATATAATGGCTTTTGAATATATATTTTTATGATGCACTCTTTAGTGTTTTGCCCTCTTTTACTATGTTTAATTTCCAAAAAATATTTTGTGCTCAAGCATCAGAGATAGGATTCTGTGTTGTGAATATTATTCAATATGTCTTAATGATATTTTAGTGTACTAAGGGATATGAATGTAACTAAGAAACATGAAATATCTTGATGTCTTATTTGATTCTTAAAATAATCAATATGATAAAGATATTTAATTCATAAAAGAAATATTTAAAAATAAAAAAATTTTGTGTTCACTATACAATTTTACTTGTTGATTAAATTCTTTAATATAGAAAGGAAACTCAAATCATGTTGTGTACATCCTCCTAAATCAATCCTATGGCTTCTTGTAGCATACCAGCAAGAAGATATGAGGATTTTTTCGTAATGTTTTTTGCTATTGATGAGATCAATAAGAATCCTTATCTTTTACCCAACATGTCTTTTATACTCATCCGCACTGTTGGCCTGTGTGAAGACACTTTTGGACTTCTGGATAAAATGTATTCACCACAATACAATTATTTTGATTTTATAAATTATAACTGTGGAACACGGGAAATTTGTAATATAGACCTTACAGGACCATCATGGATACAGCCTTAAAACTGGCAATTTCTTTTAGGACACTGAAGGTGAGAATGTGTGACACTGGATGAGTTAACAATGTTCATTCCATTCATAGGTGCCGAGAGAGAAACCTTGGTCAGCATGTGTTTCTGTGTGTGCTGTTTTACACATCTTATAACGTTTTTAAAGATAAGATCACAGACACACTGTAGGAAATAGGCAAAACACTTTTCTAGAATGATCAGACTTGACAAGAATAGTCTAGAATACAAAAGAACAATACATGTTATTTATAGAATAATTTTACTATCCTTAATGGGAGTTCTGAAAGGTGTTATGTTATTTGTATATAAGTCCAAACTTCCTTAAGATCATATTCCTCATTTGGGTGTTTCATCCTCTCTTCTACATCTTTTAGATTTTCTTTGGACCATTTAATCCTAACCTGAGTGACCATGACCAATTTCCCTATGTCTATCAGATAGCAACCAAGGACACCTTTTTGTCCCATGGCATGGTCTCTTTGATGCTTCATTTTAGATGGACTTGGATTGGACTGGTCATCTCAAATGATGACCAGGGTATTCAGTTTCTCACAAACTTAAGAGAAGAAATGCAAAGGAATGGGATCTGTTTAGCTTTTGTGAATATGATCCCAGAAAACATGCAGATATACATGACAAACGCTAAGATATATGATAAACAAATTATGACATCAACAGCAAGGGTTGTTATCATTTATGGTGAAATGAACTCTACCCTAGAAGTCAGCTTTAGAAAATGGAGATATTTAGGTGCACAGAGAATCTGGATCACAACCTCACAATGGGATGTCATCATAAATAAAAGAGATTTCAGCCTTGATTTCTTTCATGGGACTGTCACTTTTGAACAGCACCACAGTGAGATTCCTAAATTAAGGAATTTTATACAAACAATGAACTCTGCCATGTACCCAGTAGACATTCTCATTGTATGCCATTGTGGAATAATTTTAATTGTTCAATGTCTAAGAAGAGCAATAGCAAAATGGATCATTTTACATTCAACAATACAGTGGAATGGTTAGCACTGCACAAATTTGACATGGCCCTGAGTGAAAAAGGTTACAATTTGTATAATGCTGTGTATGCTGCGGCCCACACCTACCATGAACTCATTCTTCAACAAGTAGAATCTCAGCAAATGACAAAACTCAGAGGAGTGTTCACTGACTGTCAGCAGGTAAAGTTTCTTACATTTCATTATGCTTATATATATCAATGTGATCTTTAAATGGCTCCTGAGAAACTCACATAAATTTGTTAGAGATTATTCTTGCAATAAAAAGATTTCTATACTATAAAACTACCCAATGAGTCTTTTCCATAGATATGTAAGATGCACAAGGATAACATATAATAGGACACGATATTTTTGTATGAATGTCAGTGAGTTTGTGAAAATGGGTCTCAACATTTTATCAAATGAGTTCAATATGTAAAATGGGAATCAAGAGTTTTATCATAAAAGCATTAAGTTATAACTAGACCAGAATAATTTTCTCAAGAATAATTATCTCAATAATGGGTACTGTGATTAATAGTTATTCATTTAAAGTAACAATTATTTATCAACACCTAAATGATGAAGACTGCACATTTAATAAGTTTATGTTTATTTCATTTATGAAAACTGTATGTACATGAATGACACACTACCATCCTTTGTTTCCACAACTTCCAGATATTCACACTTCCCACTCATTTTCACATACACGGCTTCAACTTTAAAAATTATTCTAACATGTCATCTGCAAATAGTGAAACTTTGACTTCTTCCTTTCCAATTTGTATCCCTTTGATCTCCTTTTGTTGCCTAATTGCTCTGGCTAGGACTTCCAGAACTATATTGAACAGGTATGGGGAGAGTGGGCAGCCTTGTCTAGTCCCTGATTTTAATGGGATTGCTTCAAGTTTCTCTCCATTTAGTTTGATGTTGGCTACTGGCTTGCTGTATATTGCTTTTACTATGTTTAGGTATGGACCTTGAATTCCTGATCTTTCCAAGACTTTTATCATGAAGGGGTGTTGAATTTTGTCAAATGCTTTCTCAGCGTCAAGAGATATGATCATATGGTTTTTTTCTTTGAGTTTATTTATGTAGTGGATTATGTTGATGGATTTCCGTATATTGAACCAACCCTGCATTCCTGGGATAAAGCCTACTTGATCATGGTGGATAAGTGTTTTGATGTGTTCTTGGATTCGTTCGAGAGAATTTTATTCAGTATTTTTGCATCGATATTCATAAGGGAGATTGGTCTGAAGTTCTCTTTTCTTGTTGGGTCTTTGTGTGGTTTAGGTATAAGCGTAATTGTGGCTTCATAGAATGAATTAGGTAGTTTCCTTCCGTTTCTATTTTGTGGAATAGTTTGAAGAGAATTGGTATTAGATCTTCCTTGAAGGTTTGATAGAATTCTGCACTAAAACCATCTGGACCTGGACTTTTTTTGGTGGGGAGACTTTTAATGACTGCTTCTATTTCTTTTGCAGTTATGGGACTGTTAAGATGGTTTATCTGATCCTGATTTAACATTGGTAACTGATACTTGTCTAGAAAATTGTCCATTTCATCCACATTTTCCAATTTTGTTGAGTATAGGCTTTTGTAGTAAATTATTCTTGAGAAATATGTGCACACACACACAATTCAAGATCACACATTCACATACATATACACACACTCACATCATGTTACTTCTTATTTGGATATTATTTATCTTACCTTTATTTATGTCTTGAAACATTTAAAATGAAGTATATGAATTTTTGATTACCCATGAATTATATTATATATAAGTACATTGGATTATTTTAATATAGCTGTCTTTTCTGAAAAATATAAAAACTTAGGAGACATTCTCAATTTTACCTTTCCTTAATCAATATGTACATGTAATCATCTGATGATGGATCTCATTTAGATGGCTTCCGTGCTGAAGACTAGAGTATTTATTAACCCTGTTGGTGAACTGGTGAACATGAGTCACAGGGAAAATCAGTGTGCAGAGTATGACATTTTCAACATTTGGAATTTTCCACAAGGTCTTGGATTGAAAGTCAAACTAGGAGCCTATTGTTCTTGTTTCCCACAGAGCCAACAACTTCAAATATCTGAAGACTTGGAGTGGGCCACAGGAGGAACATCGGTGGGTATACAACAATTTTCATTTTTTTCAGGATATCTAAATTTTAAAATATGAGGCTTTGAAGTTATAGCTCTGTAGTTAACACCAATTGCTGTTCTTGACAAAGGCCCAACCTCAGTTATCAGCATCAAATTTTACTAACTCACAACTTCATGTAAATCTAGGTCACAGGAATCAAAGGCCTCTGGATTCCATGTTCAATTGTACCTGTATGCCTATCCAGCACACTCTAAAAAAATACATTTATTAAATTTTAAGTAATATATATAATAAAATTTTATAGCTATATATAAACCATGAAATTTTTGTTTTTTGTATGAACATCATTATATCCTAAAGAAGTACAACATGTATTCATAACAGAAATATTTCTCCAGATTCAAGGTTTTCTTTTCAAATTAGAAAAACTTCACTGGATTTATGAGAGTTTTATATGACATGCTTTGTTGATATTCATCATACAACTCTTTCTTGATTTATCCTACCTTATCTCTCCACACAACTCAATGTCCTCATTTTTTTAATTCATAAATCTTGTGAGAGAAACTGGTACCTTATGGTTTAATAATTTTAGAAAGAAAAATTTTAAATTGCTACAACCTAAATGTTACATATATAATATTAAATGATGTAATAAATATTGTATGACTTTTAGGACATTTCAGGGTGTTAGAAAATAATAAAGTACCTGAAATTGATAAGTGATGCAGTTTAGCAGAGGAATAAACATAGCCATATCTGTTAATGTCCCATAATTAAATATATGGGTCATTATACATACAATGTATACATGCATTTTTATATATATATATATATATATATATATATATCAGTTCTCACCTCCATGGTAGTGTACATGCACTGCTGGATTCAGAAATTCATCAGGACAACAGCAGACTGCTGCTTTGATTGTGCCCAGTGCCCAAAAAATGAGGTTTCCAATGAGACAGGTACATGTTTGCATGCAGAAAAAAATTGCTGAAATCTACTATCTTCTCATTCCAAACTAAAAGTGTAAAATGGCCTACATGGAAACTGTAGACCTAAAAATCTTTGTGTTTCCAAATTTAATCATTTGAATGGTATCAACTTCTTTTGTATCCTGCAAATAACCTGCATTATCTTCTACAAACAAATCATTTCTTTCACAATATGATGGCTATTGATTTTATATTATGCAGAAATCATTTAGGGGACATATATCTGTAACCATTTTAAACAAAACTTAGGCATAGTCTATACATAAGCTTAATCTTTTTTTTTTTTTTTTTTTGGTAATTAGAAATTTATTCCCTTTTTAGAAATAGGTCAAACTCAAATAAGTAAGATATAACCTACACAATAAACTGTAGTTTATACATACATGTCATAGTTGTTTAGTATGCATGCGTGCATGTGTGTGTTTGTGTACATGCGTGCACATACACACATAAATGCACATGCAGTATAGACGTTGGCATGTTTGAAATAACCAACCATGTGTTAACCCAGAAAAATTTCATGGTTTTAGCTGGGTGGTAGTGGCACACACATTTGATTCCAGAACTCTGAAGGCAGAGGCAGCTGGATCTTTTTATTTGAGGCTAGCCTGGTTTACAGAACAAGTTCCAGAAAAAAGTGGCCAGAGTGCTGCTGACTCCACATGGAGGGAGTGACGTGATAAGCAAACAGCAAGGTTGATAGTGCCAGTCTCCTCACAATCTGGGGAGCTATAAATAGGGGAATGGAAACAGGCAGACAAGCGTCAGCTTTCTGACGCTGTGTGGGAACGGCAGTGTTAGTGTGAACTTCCGGGTTTCACCAGAACTAGATATAAAAATCCTGTTAGGAATGGTACATGTTACTGTATCTTTTTTTTTCTTTTTCTTTTTTTTTTTAAATTTATTTAGTTATTTAAATCACATCATAATTTACTTGTTTACACAGGGGTTATAAACACAAAAAGGCAGGATGCGGGGAAGGGAATGGCATCGGAGCATAGGTGTTCAGGGGAAGTACAGATATCTTTCAAAACAGGGTATCAGCTGGGTGTAGGTTCAGGGGACAGGTCACTATGACTCTGCCTATGATTCACTTGTCCTTATCTAAGTTGGTACTGTCCACCGAGGCTGCCTATTTATAACACCTATGACTACTTGGGCTGGTAAATTTACACAGAAGCCGCCTGTTTACAATAGCTTATAGCCTGCTGTTTCAGTGTTTTTCCACAGAAACCCAAGACTTGGTGTTAGCATGCATGTATGTCAGGACTATTGCTGACTTTAGGCCTATGGCTGATTTTAGAACTTTAGTGTATAAGCAGGGCTGACCCTGACATCTCCTCCCTTCTCTAAGTATAGAAGGGCCTTGGCAATTCTATTCTTGCGAAGGCGGGATAGAGGCCTGACCTCCAATAATTGAAGGGGACCTTATAATGGCTCCGGTCCTCCTGTCGTTGTCCAGTGAGGCATGAGGGTCCATACCCATCCCGATGTCTTTTTCCTGGAGAGGGGATACTTTTGACAACAACCCCTATGCAGTCAGGCTTGTCCCTCAGGGAACCCAGATAGATATTTTAAACTTTTATTTATATTCCCTTGCAGTGCTTAGCCTCGCAGCCTAAGCAAGAATTCAGATCGCCAGACAGAGAGGGTTCTGGGTAGCCCCTCTCTGCTTGGTCTAGGGGTGGAAGTCCCTTCTTTTAGGTTGGGTGGAGATGGGTTTGAGGAACACCCTGGATAAAGTAACAACCTCATCTTGAGTCTCGTGGTCCTCCATAGCTAACTTATGATAATGTATCTGAATAGGTTTGGCTCCGAATTATCTATCTGTTGTATCACAAAGTTAGTCAGCCTATTTAAGGCCTGGGACTAAAAGAAATCAGCAGAGATAACCCAGTTAATGGTCCCAAGATGGGAGGAAGTGGGGTTGACAACCATAGAGAGGTTGAAAACCTGCCCTTGTACCAGCTCTCATATTCCTCTTTCTCTTTCTCTTTTCTCTCTGTCATTTCTCTGGGCCTTCTCTGACCTTTTTCATGTTCTCTTTAACCATCCCTGTCTTGTCTATGTAAGGGCAACATTTTTTTTAAGGGCTGTACACAGTCAAGAGCTGTACACAGTCTTCTCTATTGTAGAAGAATAAATCAAGTCCAATAAATCCTTTGCAATTTTTGGAGATCAACTTAGACATCGAAACGAGGGATTTCTTCAGATTAGTGATGTCAATCTCTAGCTGTTTGGTGTCCTTGTCAATGGCCCATCAAAGGTCTGAGTACTATAAGTCTGGAAGCCAGCATCAGGATTAGAGCTTCTACCAGCAGACATCACGGGTGTTTCCTTTTTACCTGTTCTCAGGCTGGAGGTTTAGACCCTGGGAGCTCTGGTTGAATCTTTTGATACTCATTCTAAAAAGGACAAAAGCACCCACACATTGGTCTTCCTCCTTCTTCTTGAGTTTCATGAGGTCTATGCATTGCGTCTTAGGTATTGTGTGCTTTTGGGCTAATATCTGCTTATCAGTGAGTGCATACCATGTGTTTCTTTTGTGATTGGGTCATCTCACTCAGGATATTTTCTAGCTCCATCCATTTGTCTAAGAATTTCATGAACTCAATGTTTTTAATAGCTGAGTAGTACTCCATTGTGTAAATGTACCACATTTTCTGTATCCATTCTTCTGTTGAAGGACATCTGGGTTCTTTCCAGCTCCTGGCTATTATAAATAAGGCTGTTATGAACATAGAGGAGCATGTGGCCCTGTTGTATGTTGAAATGTCTTCTGGGTATATGCCCAGGAGGGTATAGCTGGGTCCTCAGGTAACACTGTGTTCAATTTTCTGAGGTACCTCCAGACTGCTTTCCATAGTGGTTGTACCAGCTTACAATCCCACCAACAATGGAGGAGTGTTCCTCTTTCTCCACATCCTCGCCAACATCTGCTGTCACCTGTGTTTTGGATCTTAGCCATTCTGACTGGTGTGAGGTGGAATCTCAGGGTTGTTTTCATTTGCATTTCCCTGATGACTCGGGATGCTGAACACTTCTTTAGATGCTTCTCAACCATTCGAGTTTCCTCAGTTGAGAGTTCTTTGTTCAGCACTGTACCCCATTTTTTAATAGGGTTATTTGATTGTCTGGAATCTAGTTTCTTCAGTTCTTTGTATACCTTGGATATTAGCCCTCTATCAGATGTAAGGTTGGTGAAGATCTTTTCCCAATCTGTTGGTTCCCGCTTTGTCCTATTGACAGTGTCCTTTGCTTTACAGAAGCTTTGCAGTTTTATGAGATCCCATTTGTCAATTCTTGATCTTAGAGCAGAAGCCACTGGTGTTCTGTTCAGGAACTTTTCCCCTATGCCCATGTGATCAAGGCTTTTCCCTATTTTCTCTTCTATTAGTTTCAGTGTAGCTGGTTTTATGTGGAGGTCCTTGATCCACTTGGACTTGAGCTTTGTACAAGGAGATAAGTATGAATCAATTTGCATTCTTCTACATGTTGACCTCCAGTTGGACCAGCACCATTTGTTGAAAATGCTGTCTTTTTTCCACTGGATGGTTTTAGCTCCTTTGTCAAAGATCAAGTGACCATAGGTATGGGGGTTCATTTCTGGGTCTTCTATTCTATTCCATTGATCCTCTTGCCTGTCTCTGTTCCAGTACCATGCCGTTTTTATCACTATTGCTTTGTAGTACAGCTTGAAATCAGGGACGGTGATTACCCCAGAAGTTCTTTTATTGTTGAGAGTAGTTTTTGCTATCCTGGGTTTTTTGTTATTCCAATGAATTTTAAGATTGCTCTTTCTATCTTGTGAAGAACAGAGTGGGAATTTTGATGGGGATTGCATTAAATCTGTAGATTGCTTTTGGCAAGATAGCCATTTTTACTCATATTAATCCTTCCAATCCATGAGCATGGGAGATCTTTCCATCTTCTGAGATCTCCTTCGATTTCTTTCTTCAGGGGCTTGAAGTTCTTGTCATACAGGTCTTTTACTTGCTTGTTAGATTCATACCAAGGTATTTTATATTATTTGTGACTATTGTGAAGGGTGTCGTTTCCATGATTTCTTTCTCAGCCAGTTTATCCTTTGTGTAGAGGAATGCTACTGATTTGTTTGAGTTAATTTTATACCTAGCCACTTTGCTAAAGTTGTTTATCAGGTTTAGGAGTTCTCTGGTGGAAGTTTGGGGTTCACTTAAGTATACTACATATCATCTGCAAATAGTGAAACTTTGACTTCTTCCTTTCCAATTTGTATCCCTTTGATCTCCTTTTGTTGCCTAATTGCTCTGGCTAGGACTTCCAGTACTATATTGAATAGGTAGGGAGAGAGTGGGCAGCCTTGTCTAGTCCCTGATTTTAATGGGATTGCTTCAAGTTTCTCTCCATTTAGTTTAACGTTGGCTACTGGCTTGCTGTATATTGCTTTTACTATGTTTAGGTATGAACCTTGAATTCGTGAATTTTCCAAGACTTTTATCATGAAGGGGTGTTGAATTTTGTCAAATGCTTTCTCAGCATCTAGAGATATGATCATGGGGTTTTTTTCTTTGAGTTTATTTATATAGTGGATTATGTTGATAGATTTCTGTATATTAAACCAACCCTGCATTCCTGGGATAAAGCCTACTTGATCATGATGAATAAGTGTTTTGATGTGTTCTTGGATTCGGTTCGAGAGAATTTTATTCAATATTTTTGCACCAATATTCATAAGAGAGATTGGTCTGAAGTTCTCTTTTCTTGTTGGGTCTTTGTGTGGTTTAGGTATGAGCGTAATTGTGGCTTCATAGAATGAATTAGGTAGTGTTCCTTCCGTTTCTATTTTGTTGAATAGTTTGAAGAGAATTGGTATTAGATCTTCCTTGAAGGTTTGATAGAATTCTGCACTAAAACTTCTAGACTTGGGCTTTTTTTGGTGGGGAGACTTTTAATGATGCTTCTGTTTCTTTCACGGTTATGGGACTGTTAAGATGGTTTATCTGCTCCTGATTTAACATTAGTAACTGGTACTTGTCTAGAAAACTGTCCATTTCATCCACATTTTCCAATTTTGTTGAGTATAGGCTTTTGTAGTAGGATCTGATGATTTGTTGAATTTCCTCAGTATCTGTTGTTATGTCACCCTTTTCGGTTCTGATTTTATTGATTTGGATACCGTCTGTCCACCCTCTGATTAGTCTGGCTAAGGGTTTATCTATTTTGTTGATTTTCTCAAAGAACCAGCTCCTGGTTTTATTGATTCTTTGTATAGTTCTCTTTGTTTCTATTTGGTTGATTTCAGCCCTGAGTTTAATTATTTCCTGCGTGTACTCCTCTTGGGTGTATTTGCTTCTTTTTGTTCTAGAGCTTTCAGGTGTGTTGTCAAGCTGCTAGTGTGTTCTCTCTCCAGTTTCTTTTTGTATGCACTTAGAGCTATGAGTTTTCCTCTTAGCACTGCTTTCATTGTGTCCCATAGGTTTTGGTATGATGTGTCTTCATTTTCATTAAATTCTAAAAAGTCTTTAATTTCTTTCTTTATTTTTCCCTCACCCCATTATCAACGAGTAGAGTATTGTTCGGTTTCCATGTGAATGTGGGTTTTCCATTGTCTTTGTCGTTATTGAAGACCAGCTTTAGACCATGGTGATCTGATAGATGCATGGGATTATTTCGATTTTTTTATATCTGTTGAGGCCTGTCTTGTGACCAATTATATGGTCTATTTTGGAGAAGGTACCATGAGGTGCTGAGAAAAAGGTATATTCTTTTGTTTTAGGGTGAAATGTTCTATAGATATCTGTTAAGTCCATTTGGTTCATAATTTCTGTTAGTTTCAATGTACCTCTGTCTAGTTTCCGTTTCCATGATCTGTCCAGTGCTGAGAGTGGGGTGTTGAAGTCTCCCACTATTATTGTGTGAGGTGTAATGTGTACTTTGAGCTTTAGTAAGGTTTCTTTTATGAAAGTGGGTGCTCTTGCATTTGGTGCATAAATGTTCAGAATTGAGAGTTCATGTTGGTTGACTTTTCCTTTGACAAATATGAAATGACCTTCCTTATCCTTTTTGATAGCTTTAAGTTGAAAATCAATTTTAATCGATATTAGAATGGCAACCCAGCTTGTTTCTTAGGACCATTTGCTTGAAAAATTGTTTTCCAGCCTTTTACTCTAAGGTAGTGTCTGTCCTTGTCACAGAGGTGGGTTTCCTGTATACAGCAAAATGTTGGATCCTCTTTGCGTATCCAGTCTGCTAGCCTATGTCTTTTTATTGGGGAATTGAGTCCATTGACATAAGAGATATTAAGGAGAGGAGACTGTTGCTTCCTGTTATTTTTGCTAAAAGGGAGGCATTGTTTGTGTGGCTATCTTCTTTTGGGTTTGTTGGAGGAGGATTACTTTCTTGCTCTTTCTAGGTATGATTGCTCTCCTTGTATTGGGGCTTTCCTGCTGTTATCCTTTGTAATGCTGGGTTTGTGGAAAGATATTGTGTAAATTTGGTTTTGTCGTGGAATATCTTGGTTTCTCCATCTACGGTAATTGAGAGTTTTGCTGGATACAGTAGCCTGGCTGGCATTTGTGTTCTCTTAGGGTCTGCATGACATCTGACCAGGATCTTCTGGCTTTCATAGTCTCTGGTGAGAAGTCTGGTGTAATTCTGATAGGTCTGCCTTTATATGTTACTTGCCTTTTTCTCTTACTGCTTTTAAAATTCTTTCTTTGTTTTGTGCATTTTGTGTTTTGATTATTATGTGACAGGAGGTATTTCTTTTCTGGTCTAGTCTATTTGGTGATCTGTAGGCTTCTTGTATGATTATGGGCATCTCGTTCCTTAGGTTAGGGAAGTTTTCTTCTAGATTTTGTTGAAGATATTTACTGGCCCTTTAAGTTGTGAATCTTCATTCTCTTCTATACCTATTATCCTTAGGTTTGGTCTTCTCATTGTGTCCTGGATTTCCTGGATGTTTTGTGTTAAGAGTTTTTTGCATTTTGTGTTTTCCTTGACAGTTGTGTCAATATTTTCTATGGTATCTTCTGCACCTGAGATTCTCTCTTCTATCTCTTGTATTCTGTTGGTGATGCTTGTGTCTGTGACTCCTGATTTCTTTCTTAGGTTTTCTATCTCCAGAGTAGTCTCCCTTTGTGATTTCTTTATTGTTTCTATTTCCATTTTTATGTCCTGGATGGTTTTGTTCAAATCCTTCACCTGTTTGGTTGTGTTCTCTTGTGATTCTTTAATGGCTTCTACCTGTTTACCTGTGTTCTCCTTGAATTCTTTGAGAGTGTTATTTATGTGCTTCTTAAAGTCCTCCATCATCATCATTAGAAGTGATTTTAGATCTGACTCTTGCTTTCCTGGTGACATGGGGAGTTCAGGACTTAATGTGGGAGAACTAGGTTCTGATGATGTCATGTGCTCTGGGTTGCTGGGCGTTGTATTCTTGGGCTTGCCTTTTGCCATCTGGTTCTCCTCGGTGCTACCTGTGCTGTCTCTGACTGGAACCTGTCTTTCCTATTCTCTTGGTTGTGTCAGAACTGTTTAGGTTGGGTGTTGCTGCTGAGGTTATGTTAGGGCCCAAGATCTGCTCAGTGCTTGGGTCCAGACCGGAAGGAACCAGTGCTCTGGGCCAGGAGTGAGTTCCCGGTTCCCTGTGGGTTCTGGTTACTCCCTGTTTGGGGCAAGTGTTGCTGCCTCCTTGCTTAACCGGCTGCTCTGGTAAGAGCTCCTGGGAGCCACACTTTCTCTGGGTTCTGTGAGATTGGGTGCAGAGTTGCCACCAGAGATCTGCTGGACGCTCTGGCCAAACTGGAAGGAACCAGTGCTCCGCACCAGGAGTGAGTACTTGGGTTCCAGTGGGTCCAGTTACTCCCTGTTTGGGGCAAGTGTTGCTGCCTCCTTGCTTAAGAAGCTGCTTGAGTTAGAGCTCCTGGGAGCCCTGCTTCCCCTGGGTTCTTTGAGACTGGGTGTAGAGCTGCCGCTGGAGATCTGCTGAGCGCTTGGGCCCAAACCCGGAAGGAACTGGTGCTCTGGGCCAGGAATGAAATCCCTAGGTCCTGTGGGTCCCAGTGGGTCCCAGTTACCCCTGTTTGGGGTGGGTGCTGCTGTCTCCCTACCTGAGATACTGCCTGGGTCAGAGCTCCAGGGTACCCCACTTCTGCTGGGTTTCCTGAGGTTCAATGCAGAGCCGCCACCCGGGATCTGCTCCATGCCTGGGCCCAGACCGGAAGTCCACGTTACTGTCACATAAGCTTATCTTACGTGATTCTTTGTACAAAGTAACTGGACTTCATGATCAGTCCACAAACTTTCCCTCCTATCCTTCAGCTTGGTCCCTGACAAAGACCAGATGCTTAGGGTAGCAGCTGTTGTTTAATTAAATACATTTTAAGAGCATGGAAGATTGAAAGGATTGAGTAGTTCTTGTCAAAGAATTAGAGCAAGAGTGAAGATTTCAACAATGTACCCAGAGATGTGATAATGCATATCAGCAATCACAGCTTACATAAGGAAAAGGGATTGAATGTGAGTATCCATAAACTTTATGACATCTAGCTTGGAATGCATAGTTGGGAAAAAAGATATCTTACCACAATGATAGGGACATCGATAGGTCTGTGAGGCATATGGCTTGAATAATGGAAATACTCTTTATGCAAATAATATTTTGCATGAGGAATTGCATGTTGTTGTGCCTATGTGAAGATACAGACAAAGGGCACAACTCTCAAGCCCAACATAGTTAATAATGCAGTTCATCAACTAGCATTGAAAACTATGTCTGCCCACTGCACGTCTGTGAGTGAAAAGTTTATGTGTTAAAAAATCAAATAATCTGAGAATCTGCATGTTATTACTCATAACGCATTAGAAAACAACATGTTTACTTTCTACTTAATACAAAAGTAGATTGTTCTCCTGCATTTTCCATTATGTGTTTTGTTACATCACAAAGCATAGATTAATACAGAACAGCCTTACTCAGTGTTTCCTGCAGCAATTAGGAATGGAATAAATGCTGAATACCAAAATATTTTTTGGGGTATCATATGAATAATGCAAACACTCAATTATTAAGCTCATAAATATAATATGATATAAGTTTTTATTGTTGTTCACCATCAGATATGGAGCAGTGTGTGAGGTGTCCAGATGATAAGTATGCCAATTTACAGCAAACCCTCTGCCTCCAAAGGGCTGTGTCATTCCTGGCTTATGAAGATCCATTGGGGATGGCTCTAGGCTGCATGGCCCTGTCCTTCTCTGTGCTCACATTTCTAATACTACTCACTTTTATAAAGCACAATGACACTCCCATTGTGAAGGCCAATAACTGCATTCTCAGCTACATCCTGCTCATCTCTCTCATCTTCTGTTTTCTCTGCTCATTGCTCTTCATTGGACACCCCAGCCAGGCCACCTGCATCCTGCAGCAGACCACATTTGGAGTATTTTTCACTGTGGCTGTCTCTACAGTGTTGGCCAAAACAATAACTGTGGTCATGGCTTTCAAGCTCACTACTCCAGGAAGAAGAATGAGAGGGATGCTGGCAGCAGGGCACCAAACTTGGTCATTCCATTTGTACCCTAATCCAACTTGTTCTCTGTGGAACCTGGTTGGTAACATCTCCTCCCTTCATTGACAGAGATATACAATCTGAACATGGAAGACTGTCATTATTTGCAACAAAGGCTCAGTCATTGCCTTCCACTTTGTCCTGGGATACTTGGGCTCCTTGGCTCTGGGGAGCTTTGCTCTGGCTTTCTTAGCCAGGAACCTTCCTGACAGATTCAATGAAGCCAAGTTCCTAACTTTCAGCATGCTGGTGTTCTGCAGTGTCTGGATCACCTTCCTACCTGTCTACCACGGCACTAGGGGGAAGGTCATGGTGGTTGTGGAGGTTTTTTCCATCTTGGCTTCTAGTGCAGGGTTGCTAGGGTGTATCTTTTCCCAAAGTGTTATGTTATTTTAGTTAGACCAGATTCAAAT